>AJFK01000205.1:0-54307 GCA_000467715.1 Hysterium pulicare CBS 123377 | reverse complement strand
ATTTTGGGGGGGCCCACGAAGTATTTGCCGTTCAAACCTTATGTACATGTACGATTAGTCTTGAGCACGCTCTCGACGAGAGAGCGTAACTAGAGTTTCATCCGATTCGTAATCTCAAAAATGGCCCTGTTCTTCCCCCATTCATGGACTACTATGCCATGACTCTTCTTTCGCCGCCTCGACCTTCTCGCGCCACCTTTCCACATCTCTGTCATCATTTGTTGATGAGTCTCGCACCGACTCGTCGATCTCGTAGACCTCTTTTAATATCCGAAATGCTTGATTCCCTGCGGAATGGCTCTGTAGCTTATTCCTGACCACCAACGGTATATACCAAGCGAGCTGTCATTCTTCGTTTCATGAAAGTCACCAAAGAGAGAAATACAAAGCACGGCATACGGAGTAAAAGCGTAAAGCGGGCGGTGGAGGGCGTCTTCACTGGTGGCAGTTAAGTTGATACTGGACGTTTGCATTATTCTCCGGAGAAAAGATCTATAAGGTAAGCTATGGTTCCCGTTTGCAATGTTTCAAGAAGTCTCACTGGTAACCTTGAACCATGTGATATCTTGATGACAGTGCGCATCTGCATCTCCTTTACGATATCGAAGACCCCCTTGTCGTTCATCATTCTTTCTGCTCAACCAATTAAGCCGACAGGGGTGTGCGTAAAAGAGGGTTGTCACCCTGATTATGAGGACGATGATGCACCGGCAAGGAATAAGCAATAAATATGTGATACCGAGACTTAGGGCGTGACGTATAAAGTACAAAGCATCGGTGCTGTGAGATATTTGTATAAGTAGAATCGAACACTCGCCTGTCATAATGGTTCTACATCTATCTATGTCCCCCTAGGAGGCCCTCTTCCTCTTCATGACCACCATGTTCTCCCTCCTCGTCGTGTATTTTACTATGATCTTCACCCCTGCCTTCATCATCCCAATCCTCAAAGTCCTCATCATCAGACACAAGCTCAAACTCCGCGCCATCCATAAAGTTCCTCTCCACTTTCATGGCCCCCGCCATCCTCTCCGCATCCGCCCTCCCCCTCTCCACATCCACTAACCAAATCAACGGCGCCGGCAACGACACCAATACAGCCAAAAAACCAAATGCAGGACGAATCGTCCCCGCAGCATCGACGATTTTCCCCACAATCGCTGGTCCCACAGCTGAAGATCCTTTATCAGTGATAGCGTAGAGGGCGTAAAATGCTGCTTCGGAACCGGGAGGGATCAAGAAGCCGAAGAAAGAGCGACAGTAAGATGATATGCCGCCCATGATAAACCCATGCACGACTCCCAGGACGTAGATTTCCCACGGTTGTTGGATGCCGCCCACGCCCCATTTCTGGATCAAGGGAATGTAGCCTACGAGGCCGTAGAGCGGGATTATCTCCATGAGCAGGATGCAGCATATTATGGTATGATTTGTCTGAAGTTTGAAGTGACGAGAGATGATTGGCCATGTGAATGCCCCGATTATACCGAAGGAGGTGGCGGTTATGGAGAGTAACGCGATGGCGACGGTTCCCATATGGAGTTCGGTGCGTGCGAAGAGCACGGCGGTGCCGGAAACGGTGGCAATGGCGTCGGAGAGGAGGAACCAGGCGATTAAGAAAATTGTCATTTGTTTCAGCTTGAAAGCGATCTTTACGGTTTTCCAAACGGAGCCCCAGGCAAAGGTTACGTAGCTGAGTACACTCCATCCTGCGCTTCGCCGTTGGGAGAAGGCGGATGAGAGGGGTGGGCCTGGTCGTGGTCGCAGCCAGAGTGCTGTTGGGATCGAGAAGGCGAACCACCATATCCCGACTAGGAACAGGACTAAGCGGAGTGGAATGCTTGGGGAAGATTTGGTAATGCTGGTTTTGGAGAGGGTGAAGAGGAGGACTATGCTTAAACATTGGACGAATACTGCTGCGGCGTAACCGATTCCGACGCCTTTGGAGGAGATTTTGGCTGAGAGCTCCAATTCCGGAGTTGATTTGATGGGGTTGGATCGAGACATACGAGGGATGCCTTGAGTATTTGCATCAGGGTGGTTTGATACTAGTAGAGGTAGAAAGGAGTTGAGTAAAGTGAAGGATGATCCGAGACATGTGACGCCGATGACGACAAGGATAGAACCAAGTACGTAGACTCGAGGCGTGATCAGGAGGAAGAGAACGCTAGTAGTTGCGCCTATAAATGCGAAGCTAAGAAGTAGTTTCTTCCTATACGGGCCTGCAAGTTATTAGCAAGGACTTCGATCATTGTTAAGGAGGGATGGGACTATACCATGATCTGCAAAAGAGCTGAACGAAATGAGCGCCAGTGCTTGAACCAGAACTGCTAAAGAGAATGTATACATAGCAAAACTGGCTGTAGTAATTTCGGATCCAAAGAGGTTAATAACACATTGCTCATTCTTCTTTTCTCCTACAGCTCTGCTGAAAAGCATCCTGACCAAACCGTTACTCTCGTTCTGGACTCCAGAACCGGGCTTCGAGACACATGGCGTAGACTTATCAGACCAAAAGACGCCTCGTTCCCTTGCCAATTGCTCTAAAGTAACAGGAAGAAAAGAGCCTTCGGAAATATCAATTCTGATACTTCGATCAAAGTATTGGGGTGTACATATACTTACCAACACCGCATACAGCATACACCTCAGCCGCAACGGCGTAAGCATACCACCCCATCAGCTCCCTATTCGTAGTAACGCTGTTGTCTTCATATCGAAGACGACGACGCGATCTTGCCGCACCATCAAAGGACATTGAAAATTGAAAAATGATATCAGGTCATCTGGAGAAAAGTCGAGCCTTGAGGTCCCGTAGAGGCCAAGCTTAATCGGGAATGGAAGACTGCGCTATACCGGAACGGGACACTCTAACGTTCAACCAAGTGTCCTGGGTTTCAGCATGCTATGTTATTACAAATATAGGAGCCCAAGGGGAGTTCACAGAAATGAAAGAATATACCAATAATTCACAGGGCGATACTCCAGGCAAGCGGGTTCCGAGACAACCATCTGACGTGAGAGCTACTGGCATTATTGGGTCATATGTATATTGAAATCTTCATTCTTCGTTCTTATTTAATGATAGGCATTTTCTGCAGCCTTTGCTATTTTATACAAGTGAGGTATCAGCCCAACAGCCCACCGTTCAGTACATCGGCTTTTTCTTTCGTGTCAAACGACCGGATCTTCCTCCGCTAGGTATTCAACGTCGTATGACATTTACCTCCAAACATGCCCTCAAGGCATTATGCAGTGAGTTACTAGTGGGTATATTAGGAACAAAAAGATTGCCGCTTTGCTTTGCGGTCTTTGGTTGAACGCCTTCACCATCCATTCAGACTCCAAACATGCATGTTAAGACATTATCAAACCCAAAATCTCGAATCCACTACGATGCAAATATAACAAGAGAAAATACTGCGAGACATAGCGCCATGTTTGCAGCCATGTTCCGTGGACTGGATGTGGAGACTGCTTGGACATCGAACGGCGATCCACCTCCTGATTCCGAATTTGACTTTTGTGCGTCAGCAGTCTTGCTTGACTTCGCTGGGGTAGAGGTCTTGGTGCTACTGCTTTCAGTGGCGATCTCCGAAGTCACTGGCGTGGCGTTTGTGTAGTTGTTCTGCACGGATGTCGGCGGAGGAGCAGAGGCCTGGGTTGAGGTCACGACTGAGCTGGATTCAACCGTAGATGTAGCAAGGGTAGTAGAGCTCGCAGCCGGTGGTGGAGAAGCTGAAGTATCGATAATGATGCCATTGGAAGTCCCGGCGGCTCCCTGGGTGGAGGTTGAGGTTGGAGGTGGAGGCGGGGGTGCGTTAACTTTCGTAGAGGTAGCTGCTTGTGTCTGGCTATTGATGGTTGTGACTTGAACACCGTTACAGAGGGCGGGAATGAGTTGTCCCAGGAGCGTCACGCCGATGATGGAGGTGTCGAGGACGTCGGCGTTGGAGCATGCGCTTGCGATTGCTTGGGCAATGGCAACAAGGCCTGTTATACAGGACTTTGAGCATTGGCCATTGGCTTCAAAGTCAGAAGCTTGACAGCCTGATATGGTTTGTTCGTATATTTTCTCGCAGGATGAGGGAAGGTTTTCGACCCGAGGGGTGAAGTTCGAGAGGGATATTGCGGAGGTAGAGGAGGCCCAAAGGAAGGGTAGGAACGCTATTGCGCGGTGTTGTGGTTGCAAACGCATGGCTAAGGAATGTTGTGGTTGTGTTGTCGACAGAGTTAGGATGAAGTGATGGTGAATTGGGGAAACAAAGGGTCAGAATGAACCGTGGCTACCAGTTGACAGCCTCTGCTGGCACAGCAATGCAAGATTCGCTGGTATAGCGGGTGAGACGTGGTGAGTTTGGGATGTTGTGAGGAGCGTTTGCTGTTTTGGAGGGGCCTGTTGATGATGTCGCGGCGTACGCGCGGGTTTTCGCAGAGGACTTTCACCCAAATTCAAAACCACCGGCTTGTTCCCGTTCGAAACGCGCTCCCGCGGACGGAAGGTCGTCAGTCCGTCTTCTCTGTGTGCGACTTGGCGACTTCGATTAATGAGCGGCAGTTTTGTGGACGAGTGTGAGAGGCAAAATACGACGGAAAAGGACTGAAACGGCGATGGCAAAGGAAAGGACGGCGCTCAAGTGAGGAAGATGGCACCAGGCCTGCAAGGAGGGACGAGGGAAGTGAAGAGTCAAGTAGAGGGTAAAATCACGCTCAGCGATCAGCAATGGAGAAAGAAAGGGAGGACAATGGCAATGTTAGATGCTGATACCTGCCATTGCGAGCAGTTGGGGTCTCCGGAGCGGCACCAGAGCGGAAGGCATAGCTGGATGTGCAGGGAAACGACGGGCATATATGGAGGCGGATCTGCTCTACGGCGACACTATTTTGGCGCTGCTGGATGGCCATGAAGCTGTTTCGGGGCGGGCATTCCACGTCCTGCGGTGTCGATGGGCTGCGTGTGGTGTGCATCTTTGCGGCATTCGTCGCAGCGCAGCACATGTTGAAACACGGAGCTCGCCCGCTGTCGGCCTGTTCCTGCCAATCCAACCTGCCATTGGCCAGCGGGCCTCTGCTTGGCGCGCCGACACACCCCTGGGTCGTTTGAGACGGCGAGAGGCACACCCTCACATGGCTTCCCTTGGCTGACTGGCCGCCGGCACGAGCATCACCACGAGAGAATAGCATGACCGCTATGGGGCGCATTGTCCCGGCGGATTCAATAGCCCATAAGCAACAATGCAAATCCTCATTGCAGCACTTACGAACGCTGCCAGCTGATTTCCGTCGGTTGTTCAGGAACAGCATCTGCAGCTCTCGTAAGTCGTGAACACCCTGATGGTCTGGCGAATAAACCAGGAGCTGGAATGTTCCTGCATGCGAACATCTCGTTGCAAAACAAATACCCACTTCAAAACAGAAACACGCTCCAGCAGCGACGTAGGTCTACATGAATTCTTTCGTTTCATTCTGTTTCTTGCCTACTCTGTCTGCAGCTTTCCGTACCACATCCGCCATTCCATCTAATCCATGACGATCACGGCTCTGAATCTGACCTTGCCGCTCTCCATGTGGTTGACTGCATCATCAACCTTGTCGAAGGGGAACTTCTCGATCATACATTTGACTCCCTGGTTTTCGGCAAACGCGATCGCCTCTTCACTATCAAGAGCATGACCTGAAGGCCAGCCATGGACCGAGATACCTTTGGTGATCATGGCAACGGTATTCACGGGGACGTCGCCGACAGCTAGATGGAATGAGCAGTGTTCGTCTCGTTGTTTCGGCCTGGGCGGAAACTTACGTGCGAGGAGTAGGAGCTTTCCTTGCGGACCGCAACCTGCAACGAGCGGACCCATGATTTCTGGGTTTGGAGCCGTGACCACGATCAAAGAAGCACCTCCCATCTTCGTTAGGGCTTCCGCTGCATCCTGCTTGCTAGTATCGATGTAGTCATTCGCGCCTAGTTCCGCCGCGAAGTCCTTCTTTGAACTGCTGGTGGAGAGTGCAACAGTACGGTATCCCATCTTCCGTGAGTACTGCAGCGCCAAATGTCCCAGACCTCCGAGACCCTGTACCGCGACAATGTCTCCTGGCGTTATGTTCATCTTACGGATGCCATTGAAGACAGTGACACCGGCGCACAGGAGAGGTGCGTATTCCGCGGGGTCTGCGTCTTGAGGAATGCGGACTGTTGCTTCGCTACGGAGGATACAATACTCTGCATCTGCTAGACGTCAACATGTGCCTTCCCGAGACATGAGCAAGGAACTTACATCCTCCATTCCTGGTAACTCCGTTTATTGCTTCGTTATCACACATCTGATACAGACCACGATTGCAAGCTTTGCACAAGCCGTCGTGGCCGCCATGCCATGGTCCCCCAACCTTATCACCGACCTTCCACTTCTTTTCATCAGGACCGACCGAGGCAACTGTTCCGATTACCTCATGTCCGGGGATGACGGGGAATTGGGCCCTACGTTTCGCATTAGCGTTAGACGCATGTCACTGGGAGAAGGTTGGGTTCCTACAAGGGCCCAAACAACCCCTTCTGGAGGAAAGAATCCGAATGGCAGACACCGCATGCATGGACCTTGATCAAAATCTCGCCCTGCTTGGGTTCCTCGACGGGGACCTCCTTGATGACCCAAGGCGCGTTGGCCTTTTCTATGACGCAAGCCTTGCAAGTCTTTGGAATGCTAGGAGCCATGGCTGTGTTGAGAAGGGTTTTTGCTTTGTCGACAATGGTATTCATAGGAAGTAACGCTGTGGAAAAAGAAGGATTCCAGTGGTGAGCTCATGGCTATCTTTATACGTGGCGCTGGTCGGCGACGTGCCTTGGGCCTCGGAATGTTTTTTGCTTTCATGATGCCTTCTAGTTGCTATCTGCATGAGTGCCCCACCTCGAATCTACAGATCTGGCGAACGCCCCTCTTGGAACTCAGTAGCGACGCCCTGATCATCATCGACGCCCGAAGATTGGTTACGACATGTCCAGAAACACGGTGGCTCCATCGTCGTCCAATTATTTTATGTTGGTCATGAGCGGCTAGTCCGCATGACGTCGATCTGAATAAACCTTGGAAGCTGCAAACAGAACCAGCTCCAGCATGTGAGAGCTTCTCTTCGCAGTAGCCGATTGACTGTATATCGTATCTTGACTGTATATCGTATCTTGGCTGTACATCGTGTCTTGGCTGTATACCGTATCTTGGCTGTATATCGTATCTTGGCTGACAGGGCTGACTGGAGATAAAGAAATATCACATCTCCAGCATGTCGTACCTCCTTAGCTTTATAGTCTAGTACTGGCAAGGCAAATGTTGACCATATTGACCGCCCGACCAAGGGTCAAAAGAGAACCCCAATGCAATCCACAAAACCCATGTGCCTACGTCCTGTAGGAAGATAGCCGTGGTCGGGAGTTGTTGTCTGCGGCTTCAGGAGTTACGCATGCCTCCAGTTGAGTATGAGCAGTCATCAGAAATACTCACTCAAGCATACTTTCCCACTCTCGTAATTACTCTGTCTAGTCTACCCAATGCCACCACCATTGATCTACTGAATGAAAATGTGTATCTTGTTCAAGTCTACCCAATGCCACCACCATGGACTTACTGAATGAAAATGTGCGAATGGTTTGCCTTTACACCCATGAACCAATGAAACAGCCGCAGCCCAGCCAGTCACAAGCGAGCAGCGCGCACCGGCCTCGACGTAATCAAGCTTCCCACTCCGACCTCAGCTCCCGCCCGCTGTGTCAGTTCGGCCATGCAGGAACATAGCCTAGGAACAGGATGAGGAAGACATTGCTTCTCTGTTTTATCCATGGCTTCAAGGTGAGTGGACAACCTTTTTGCACTTCTCACCGTCCACATTTCCCGAATCCTCCGCCTCGCTGGTCGCGGGGAACGTACAGAAAGCTGACGGATATCTGCAGGGCGGTGACGATACCTTTGCCAATTTCCCCTCCCATTTGAAGGCCATACTCCAACATGCCCTCCCCAAGGCTAAGGTCCTGGCGATAACGTATCCGAAGTTTGAAACGAGGGGCGATTTGCATGAGTGCGTGGCGAGGTTTAAGGAATGGTACGTTGCGACATACAAATTCCCATCAGTCTGTGGGAGAGAAGATACTGTAGTTTTGACCTTGCAGACTATACTTCCGTGGTGTTGGACGATTGCTTGAACGACGCCTGCATCATACCAACGCTTTTCAAGTAGTCCTCATCTAACTGATCTCTCCACAGGCTCCAAAACAAGGTCATAGACCTCGAAGTCTCAAATGCCACACCCTCCCCTACCGTCGATCCCTCTGTCCACACGATCCTAGTCGGTCACTCAATGGGCGGCATCGTTGCAGCAGAAACCCTCCTCTCAATCATAAACGAGCAACCAATCCACGGTAGTGGCTCCATCCATTCCACCTCATCTTCAGAGGCCGACCGCTCCTTCCTTATGTTCCCATACATCCAAGGCATCCTAGCCTTCGATACACCATACTTGGGCATATCACCTGGTGTAGTAGCGCATGGAGCTGAGGGACATTGGAACACGGCATCATCGGCGTACTCTGCATACTCGAATGTTGCGAGTGCTTTTGGATGGGGAGCTAAGGGTGCTTCGGGTCCGCAACAGGGCGCCGTCGAAGCTAGTAGAATGCTTCCGGCGCCCTCAACCGCTGCAAAGGCTGTCAATGATTCCAACGTCGATGCCGCCGCTGCTCCATTGTGGCAGCGATATGGGCGAGTTGCACTTTTCGCCGGCGCAGCTGGCGCAGTGGCTGCTGGTGGAGCTGCAGCATACATGAAGCGAGAACAATTGAGTGAGGGCTGGTCGTGGGTCGGTTCACACCTCGAATTCGTAGGAAGTCTAGCCCGTCCCGAAGAGTTGAAGAAACGCCTCAACGCCGTCGTCAATTTGTCCGAAACCCAAGATATAGGCTTTACAAATATGTACACCTGCCTCGGTCACGCTGTCGAGACACAAGTGAAATCCAGCTGGAGCGGAAAAGTTCTCGGATCGGATCGGACATTCTGTAATTTACCAAAAGGCGAGCTCAAACGACTTTTTGTCCCTACTGTAAACGATAAAGCGATGGCGGAGACCACGGCGCATATGACTATGTTCGAGCCCAGAAATAATCCTGGATACTACGCCATGAGCGAGAGAGCGAAGGACACCATTGTGACGTGGACATTCAACCCGTGGTATGAGGATAGTATGGGACCGGACCAAGGTATCCCGCTTGAGGATGATCCGGAGATGGTGGACAGGCCCGAGGATGAGGAATTCGAAGATGTCAACGCAGCGGAACAAGAAGGAATAAAGGAATGATTACCTACACAGTAAAATAGAGCTGGAATCGGAGCAATGGTTGGGATCCGGCGTTGAGGTTGCTGGTATACCCCTTTCCCCATAACCCTAACTACCCTATCAATACATACCCATTTTTCGAACAAAACTCCCCATCTTTGTACTTCCACGTGATCCGCTCGATGTTTTTGGGTCGTCAATGAAGATACTTCGCTCCAAAATTCCATCATCTCACCATCATCGTGAAAACTTAAATTCAGGCAACAATATTCTCAACCTTGGGACGCCGCCCCGCGCGACGTTCTCACTTTTATATAAAAGTGGTCTTCACCCATACCCTCCAAGCCCTCATCGCCTCTCATCGCCATCCACCTCTACAAGCAAATCCGACACCAGCCTCCGCAATTTTTTCCGAACGTCAATAATGTACAGCAACCGACTCCCGATCTCTGGGCTCGTCCCCACCAGCGTACTCATCCACAACGCCGGCGCGCGATCCACAACAAACGGCAAATCAAAAGCAGAAGCCAAAGCATCAGGGGAAAAGGAGAGAAGAGCCAGTGTTGCGAGTAATGATACTTCCACTCCTGATTCCCAGGATGCAACGGGACAAGTGAAAGGACATGGAACAGCTACCGGCTGCGGCTCAACCGCACCCAGGAAAATAGATTCTTATCCAGCCACCAAGTCTGCGTCAACTCGGAAAGGCAGTGCTGAGGTCGATGTTCACAGTGAAGTGCCAATCAGCCCTGCGAAGATGAAGAAAAAGCGGCAAGGAAGGACTGCAACTAAAAGAGAGACTCGCTCTGGAGGACCGGGAATACCAGTCTCCCGTCCAAGCGCTTTTTCACACTCCACTCTCCGTAGTATCGGGCCGGGTCTTTTCGCCTCGACATCCACTCCCGCAAAACACAAAGAGCAAGAAGCTTCTTCGCCCAGTCGGAAGAGTTGGACCACGGTTTCGACGTCTGATACTTATCATTCCGCGCTTTCTTTCCCACCCGCGACCACCACTCCTCCTTCTCCTCTTGCAGTTCTTGTAGATCCATCTCCGCGTATACCAGTCCAACTCAATCCACCCTCTACACTTGCAGAAAACGCGAAACCTGAACTTGAACCATCAACCTCTGCTTCAGCACCACCGCCCAAATTCACCATAAACCTCTCCACACTCCTCTTAGCGCTAGAATCCCACCACGTCCAACCCGTCCCACATCCCAACTCTCCGATTTTAAAACAAAGTTACGATCATCGCCCTCGAGACTGTTTTCCATTTAATTTTCAAGAGGATCGAGACAAAGAAGTGTGGAGTAAACCGGTGCATACGCCGCCGAGAGGTAGCTACGTCTCTGTTATTTGTGAGAAGGGGGGGAGGGGAAAGGGAAAGGGGAAGGAGAAGGAGAATGGGGATGATGCCGAAGATGTTGGGATGAGAATTGGGGCGGGGAGTTTGGAATCGCTGGATTCTGGGATAGGGACGTCGGCACTGGGATGCGAGTGACGAGGATGCGAGTGACGAGGATGCGAGTGCAATGGAGGGGATGGAGGCAGTATTGTGGTAGTAAGGAAATGAACTGAACGAGCGAGGCTCTGGACGGGTGGAGAGAAAAAGGCTTTCGGTGGGTGACAGTGGACTGAAGAGCTTCAAGACGGATGCAGCGGGTTGGAAGAGGTGCGGACGAAGAGAATAAGGCAGACTTTGAAGTCAGACTCGTTTACTTGGACAGTTTATATCCGCTCTAATTTGTTTAACTTAATTATCCAACACTGGGCTTTTATACCTAATATCTGCTCACTCTTACACAAGAACCACCATTTATTTGAAATGGAACAGGCCCATCGCCGAGCTCATCACGGAACTATCTTTCTATCTGACATCCTCCGTTTCTTCCCTTTTATCTTCATTCATTCGTGGGCCCAGTCGCGCTTCTGAAATTCACATATGATCCCATCCCTTCTCAGCAAGCACCAGGCTCAGTCGTATTTGCAAATCCACTCCTATAAGACCACAGCCTCATAAACAGAAAGAATATTGGAGATATTGTAAATATTTGTCGGGTCGGCAGGTATTCGAGCCGCTCGGATGGCTTTAAGCACAGGAACTCCGCCTTCAGGCGACTTCATGGAACGGAGACGTGGAGAGCGATGGCACATTGGAGTCCACCAATGTGTGGAAGATAATACCACGCTCGTCAGGGCTAGCCGTGGCTTGTATACATACCTAAATATTTATTGGGTGGTATTGTGGGACTCCTTCGGAGTGTGGTGCTCTTAGTAGTAATGAGATCATTGGATGTATGATACAGATTGGAGGAAAGCCCTATGGGTTGTTCTTGATTCCATGAGGTTGGGTATGCCGGCTTTGCTAGAGATTCGGCTACTTCTCTAGCCGTGGGGATGAAGAGACAGCAGTGATGGATCGCGATGCGAATGAACGAGCTCCAAGAACTGTGTGACGAGAACCGCTCATTCTGTATGTCGAAGAGAGGTATTGAAGGAGGAGTGAGGCTGCTTTGTAGAGTGGTGTTAGCTTGCGGTGAGGGTGTATGTCGCGGAGGCCGAAGGAGTATCCTGGAGTTGGACTGGCGCAGCGGCCTGGGGGCTGTGAGAGGGCGTCGAGGTATGGGACGAAACGCTTCGAAGGCCGGTCCATGAGATAGTATTGAACGAGGTAGTGGCACGCGGATTGCGAAAGCTGAAGGCTAAAGCATGGAGGTTAGGTATCTGCGGGCTGTCCTGGATAGCTAGGCCAAGTCACCGCCCGTACCTGCCCAAATGGCGGGTCTTTGAGCGCCGACCGCGAGCCTCAACACCAAGCACACGACTACCAGTTGGAATCTGTATGGAGCACTTGTAAGATGTTAGCACACTGGCTATAGCAATGGCAAGGCACTTAGTCAATCAGTAGTGAAGCGCATGTAGAAAAGGGAGATATCATTCGTCCTATCTATCTATACCATCGAACCGCCCAGCCTTCTCATCACCATCTTCAACACCACCGCCTACCTTCCATGAGTTCGTCCTAGCTTCACCCGTAAGGGCTATTAATCCCCGGCACCACGTAGAGGTGCGAACTCGATCGCTGGGGTCCACCTCTTCCTCAACTTCCCAGGAGCCTAGTAGCTAAACCACCAAAGCCAGAACTATTAGATGTTTTTGTAATGTTTTATATTTTATTTTATATAAGAAAGCAAAAACATAAAAAGGGGAAAAGGAAAAATAAAAACCAACGAAAACGCGCAACAGGAGACGGACGAAACGGAAAAATATATACAAGGGGCATATGGGGTAAAGAAAACGTGGACGTACCTATTCGGACCCCCTGGGTCACCACCTTAATATCCTCCGAGTTAGCATATACGTTAAGGGGGGACTTACCTGGGCCATCTCTCCTTCTCTTTGGCAGAATGACCTCTCTCTTATAGGCGTATTTCCTCTTTGCCTCCCTTGCCTTGAACCAATTAAATTTTTTCTTCCCTAAAATTAACTGAGAGATCACGTTAGCCTTCATGCGGTCAGTTACTACATTACCTTCGGAATTATCGAGGTAAATCCATCTTTCATGAGAAGACTTTTTGTAAGTCTTCCATTTCTCCTCCGCCATCTGTTGCGTGTTAGCATGTTTGAGCTGCGGGAAGGGAGTTGAAGGATCAGACGTTGAATTTCAGGTAACCCTTGCGACCACGTTTTGAATGTCTGCGAGACATTTTGTTTAGCTGTGAATAGCCTAGAATAATTAGTGATTGAGTTCTGGGAAAGGGATTGAAGAACGCTGGAGGTGCGACGTGAATGTGGATTGGGCGTTGGGATGATGTGTGAAGCGCTGAGAGGGCGCGGTCGGGAAGCAAATTGGGCTGTGGGAACAACGAGAACGATAGAATCAGGCGCGACGAGGTGCAGGGAATGTTATCTGAGGGGGTAGAAGTTACGTACTTTGTATTGTTTGTGTAATGAGCTGTAAGAGGTTCTTACTTGTTGCAATTCTGTGTATGAAAAGTAAAGTGATAGCTACTACACAGTGTGCTAGAAGTGAGGTGAAGAGAAAAAGAAAAATCGAGGGGGCTCTGGCTCCTTTTTGTTATGCTGGAGGAGGCCTGTGCGAAAAGAAATCATGGTACTCAAGCTAAGGGCTCAGGTCATAAGTATGGGACGCTATTCAAAGGTCCTAGCGGAGGGCACGGTACAGTTGAACTTTGGGACACTTGTGAAGTCCAGTTCGCCACCGGAAGAGTGGTATGCTCTTAACACGAACGACGGTGACTAGATATACGTTCCTAGGCTAAACCCCTATGAAGAATACGGAATAAAGAGGACTCTAGGCTAATATAGTAGTGTGCACATATGATACAGAGGGCAGACATAAGTTAGGAGATATGTCCGTGATGCGCGTTGAAGACAGATTGCCGATATCGGAGGGCCCAATTCGAGTTTTGTCCTGTGCGCTGAAGAGTCATCTGGTAGTAGAGGGACATCGGCTTTGGCTAGATGTGCAAGATAAGCGTGTTTGCTGGTCGCTCGGGGTGGCAAGAAAGGCCTGAGCTTGTTTGGTCGGTGCTGAGAACCAGAGAGACAAATTGTAGAAGCAAAATTCTTTGAAGACTGGAAAGTGATGAAAATTTCGAAGAACGTAAGATATAGAAAGCTACTGAGGACCACAAGGAGATGACTTTATGTCACAAAACAAATATTGGAGGATCATAACACGCCGCATGCCAAGAAGAAGGGCCTGAGCTCTGTGATCCAGGTTGAGAACCAGAGAGACAGGACTAACGAACATAACGCTATGAAAAAGGTGAAGAACAGAAACTGGACACATGAAGGGCTGCGGGCAAGGTGAGCCTTTATACTCTCGTCCGCGGAGATTGCATCGGCATAACCTTAACCACGAAATCACTATTGCAAGATCGTAATTTGATATACGCTAAGGGCGACCGGTTTCCACTGTTGGTTTCCCCAATAAAATATAATATGAAAAGACAGGCCACCTTCTCTAGCCTTAAGATTATCGTCTCAAAGAAAAGAAGGGTTCTAGATACAGGCCAACGCTTCACTTCCGTCGACATGAGTAGGCTTCTTCGAAGATTGAGCGGCCGAATGAGGGATTTGGATGTCTAACCTGGGATCTGTTGGGAACATCTTACACCATCTTTTCACGTCCGGTGGAACACCAAGGGCAATACAATGTTGATCAACTAATCGAAGATTACTACGCTAGGTAGTAATTTCTGTAAGATCAGCAAATTAGATACTCTAGATACATAGCAGAGACTGTAAGATTCTCCGTGCCTAAAATCTTAAGATTAGCAGAGCTACGGCTCGGCGTTCCGTCGGAGGTGAAAAGAAGGTGTAGTCATCAATCGTCTCGGTCAGATCGCTAGAGAATAAAGTTCATGCAGGTGCACGGAGCTAGGATAGCATGAAGGCACGGATGCATCTCATGATATTCAGCCAACACGACAGGGGTTTCGAGGGCTCGCGAAGCATTCGGGACGCCAACCACGATTCAAAGCCCTCTGTCGATTATGGTCTGACAATTCATGTGATACTGCTGCAGGCACCGTACGCTATGCTTTCAGAACCGCTCTTGAGCAGCCCACGAGAAGAATCGTTCACATGGACTCCGAAGTAGCTCTATGCCGGTACCTGCAGTAAAGCGTCAATCTCTCCTGAGTTAAGATCACGGCATTTCAGCGGGGTGCTCGGATCATAATTCCAGATTCCAGATTCCAGATTTCAGATTTTCAAAGCACGGCCTCAACGTCAATAGGAAGCACTTTGAAGCTTTTCATTACGTAGACCCAACGTCACACATGTGTGGACAAATGCACTGTGATAAGTCACCACGGCGTGTCCGGTTCGTCTTGTTCCCAAATGTCCTGTATAGATGTCAATCTTAGCTAGCAGGGCTTACCAACACTATATATCTCCACGTGGTTTCTCGGTCGAGAGAACTCTTGGCCCATCGACCTTCCGCTTCCACACTTCAAAGCTACAGAGTCTAGACACTGAATCAACGTATCAAAGAAAGATCTCCAAAAGCCTCCGAGAAATGTGGTTATCGTTTGTCCGACACGTAACCTCAATCGTACCCGTCTCGAACGAGCGGACTTCGTCATGGAGAAGGCTTATGTCGGCCAAGTCCGCGGCGAGAACAGGCTGCGCCATGTTGGCTTGACGATCAATATTGGGAACAAGGCCAGAACACGTCGAGGATCAGGGTCCGAAAGGCCAAAAACAGTTGTGACGTGTGTCGGGTGCGAAAGCAAATCGTGAAGTCGGCGATCGGAAGATTGATGGTTTCGCTTTGTGAACACCACGCCCACCCTACAGCTTAGTCACGCATCGGAAAGTCGGTGGATGCTTGCACTTCCGCAACAAAAGGCCGTCCGGAGTGATATCAACTCGGGTCCGTACGAAGACGCTCCAACACGCCTGATAGTCCTTACAATTCCAGACATCCAATCTGACACCCAACTTGTTTTCTACCGCTTTTCTAGAAGGAAATGCTGTGTTCAGCTTCCCCTCTTTTCAGCGGACATGAGCGACCGACCCCGGACTGCGGCCTCTTGCTTTCGCGTCCGCATGTTCTCGCTGATATGTATAAAGGTGTCGTGAGGCCCTTTGGAAATGCATCATCATCAGCATCAATCAACTCTACAATCATCCAATACAACATCTTCATCTTCAGCCTTCAATTACTTTCCACTATCCAGCTCAATCAATCAACCAATCAATCATCACCATGTCTTTCTACAACGAAAACGACTCCTTCGCCCTCTTCGCCAACGACATGGTCCGACAAGCCAACTTCATCAAAGGCCACATGGAAGCCCAAGCTCCCGCCACTTCTACCACAGAGTCCGTAAAGGTCCAGAAGCCTGAGTCCTCCCCTTCTTCCACTGAGTTCAACAATACCATGGCTCGCCAAGCAAACTTCCTCTGGAGCCAATGCCTACCATCGATGTCCACCTCCGATGACATCGAAATCGCACCCCAAGTGGCTCCATTCAAAGTCCCGTTCAACCCCCACCGTCGCGCTTCAGCCTTCGACTTGTACTCAGATGACGAGCTTCAAGTCCAAGCCAATCCCGTCCGTCGCGCTTCTGTCTTCGACATGTATACCGAGGACGAACTATCCAATGCGGTAGAGGTCGTTGAACCGACTTCCAAGCCTAAGGCCGAGGATGCTGAGCTCTCTGTCCCCAACGCTGATTATGAATACGCCCGTCGATCATCAGCACAAGGCTACTACCTCTTCAGCCAAACTCTCTCCAACTCCTCCGAGCACGACTACGATGCTGTTGTACAGCCACCCAAAGCCGAAAAGATCATGTTCAAGCGTAAATTCGTCGTCGAGCCCGAGACACCAGCGAACTACCGATGGAGTCAGATCATCAACCAGGAAGAAGAGGCCCATGAAGAAGAAGAAACTTCCGCAGCCGAGAAAACTCCTCAAGCTAGCTTCACGTGGGCTCAGTCCCTGCCATCTCTGAATGGCACTTATGAAGAGCCATCTGAGGAGGAAGAGGAGATGTATACTAAGCCGCGACCGACTGCGGGCTCATCCGCATCTCGAACTCCTTCATCTGTGAGCTCTGCATCTTCGTGGACTGTTGTCGAGCCCGCGGAACCTGCCAACTATCATTGGAGCCAGGTGTTGCCATCTTTGTCCGTCGGTGCTTGAACGAGAATTGAAGGATGAGCGATGATGAATCAGGAGACGAGAAAAAGATATCACGACTTGTTTCCTTTGTTTTCACTATCATGTCTCGAATGTAATTTATAGTCTTAAGTAGCACAATTGAATCATCTACTGAAACGAACTTTTCTGTGCTCTATAAACTTAAGCCGCAATGCTCGGTGGATATCTTGTATCTTCCAGATTAGGATTGCATCATGTGAGAAAAATCCATCTGCCAGCATTAAATTGCCTAGTTTTGTCTTTATCCTGGCACATTCGTGTGGGTTTGGTTGACTAGGAATTAGTGAAGGCGCAAGGGAGCGACTTACCTTCAAAAGCTCTCCTTATAAACACGCATTATGCTTCGCATGTGACGCAGTTTGGCGCTGAAGTCCCACTCTTCCTCCATAAGTCCTAGTGAATTGTGAGCGATGAATATTCAATCCTTATCAGCTTGTCCTTTAGGAGCCTTTGCCTCGCCGTCTTTCCCACTGTTTGGAGCATTTTCAGCATCCTTCCCGGACTTCCCCAGTCTCATCTCCTGGAGAAGCTCATTAACACTCTTCCTCGCCTTCCCATCATCGACCCCATCCTCCTCCTCGATCCTCTCAATATCCAGTTCACCCTTCCTCTTCGTCTCCTCCTCATCAAGCTCCATCTTAACAACCGCCCATTTGTACCCCATACTCTCCTCCCATCCTTTCTTATCCCTTGTCCGCTGCTTCACATTGCCGTACCTATCCACAACCTCCCACTTCTTCTGGAGCATACGGACCAAGGCTTCGCTGCGCGGTTCGAGAAATTCGAGACGGGAGATCTTGAAGAAGCCTATGAAGCGGAAGTTGGAATCTTTGTGACCTCGGGATGGTTGGTCGAAGACGGCGAAGGGTTTATAGGGCTTTGGAAAGCTTTCTGAAAGTGAAGTGGTAGAGGACGCAGGTGGGGAGGGATTCAGGTTCTCGTCATTGCTGGCAAGAGTTGAGGAAGGTATTGTATTTGTAGTCGCAGCTTCTGGCTTCTTAGTGGCAGGTAAGAGATCTAAGTTCGATTTCACGAAAATAGTGTGATCGGAAGCCCACTTGGGATTCGCGCCGTGAAAGAGCATTACGAACGCAAGAGTGTCAGGATTCTCAGCCGAGCCGTGTAACGTGGCGCTGTGTTTGCGTTCGGATGAGCTCTGCGCATTCTTCCAAAAGTGTTCGTAGATTTCGCGTTGGGTGTATAGGTTGGGATCATCTGGTGATTGGGGTTGGGAATGGCGTGTGGGATCATAAGCGCGTCCGGGTTGGCTGTTACTTTGGGATGGTTGAAGATAGCTGCTCTTTTGCACGGAGGAAGATCTTGCAACTTCGGATGAAGATTCTTGCTTCCTTCGAAGCGCTGGAGGAACGTATTTGCCTGCCATTGCGAGAGTGGTCGAGTGAAGAAAGTGTGAGGGGTGATGGTGAGAAAAGAAACGCGTGAGCTCCGCGTCGACTCCAGTATTACCTTAGAAGGCAAAAGTGTAATCTCCGGATTACATTGCTTGTTTGCACCTCCAGCCTACATTCAGTTGTGAACATGTCCCTGGGGCCTGAGAGTCGCGGGAGGTGGTTGAAGACTTTCACGAGTCAGGGATTTGGTTATGTTATTTTCCATGATTCAAGATTCCAAAGGGTTACGTTTGGCCCCTTCGTCACCACCATCACAACCTTTTACTCTCACGAGCCATCCCCGGAATCATCAACGCTTTCCATCCATGATCTCTCCATCACAAATCCCGCACTTCACAAAGGCCGTTTCTCTCCTCGGAAACTACTTTGATGGTTTCCCTCAATACCAAAACAATTTCATCTGGCTATCACATCCTCCAATTACCACGCCTACAAACTCCCCGACCCAAATGCGCCAGTCCGACTCTCCCCATTTCCACCTCTTGACATGTCCAACGCAAGACTCACATCCTGCGTTTCCCAAATGTTTCTAACCCAGATCTGCGCATTGACCAAACCCAGCAAATTTCCCAACGCGTCCTGTTCACTGTCCACGCCGACACCAGCAAGCAGCAAGGACCAATCCCCATAGTCTCGAAGCCAGATGGGAGTGTCAACGGTGATAGGGTTGCGGTACTGAATCACTGCATGAAAGACGTCGGAGGCTTTGAATTCGCGGATCTCGACTATCTTTGCGGCGACGTGTGGGTACAGATCACGAACTTTGTCTAGGTAAGAGTCAGGATGGAGAATTGTTTAGTTGGAGAAGGAAGTGAGGCGGCTTACTGATTATGTCAACTATGACAATCGACTCTGCTCCTTCTGGGATCGGTCGTAAGTCCATCGTTGCAGGTGTTGGCACCTTAGGGATAGGAACTGAGAGTGTACTCTTATTAGCCATTTCGTAGGTTTGTGCTGAGAGGATGAATCGAGAAGGTTCAAGTGATGAGTTGAAGATGTGAGGATTTGCTGGATTGAGGGTTTCAACGTTTGCCTGAAGAGTTTCCGACGAATTTAAGATGAAAAGACTTTGGTGAACGACCTATGCTCCAGGGCCAGGCACTTGCATGTCATACAGCAGTTACCGATTCTATGCAGTCCATGAATCTACCTATGTATCGTTAGCTATGCACTTTTATCTTATGTAGTTTTGAGTTATGTTAGATAGTTCTATGTCTTCGTTTGGTAGTTTTGTGCCTACATTAGATAATTCTATGTCTATTTTATCTACGTTAACGGTCAGATACCTAGTTTTACATCTGTGCTACATAGTTCTAACCCTAGCTTTGATAATTCTATGTCTGTTATATAGTTTTAATTTTTGGGTATGTAGTTCTATTTTTAGAATATATATTTCTATTCATCCATTAGATATATTCACCTCTATGTTATGTGATTTTCCTCTATGTAGGTATTTAGATACCTACCTATCTTAATGATGCCTACGTTTGCATGTTTCTACGCTAGTATGAGTTTTCCATAGCTAGATATTGGAGCATGACATAGGTTTCGGTATTTGGACAGCATTAGGATCCGGGAATTAGAACCTAAACTGGCTTTTAGGCTTCATAACGTATAACTCAAGGCAAAAAGTGCTTAGAAGATTATATTGGAATGCAGACCACTCATGAACGGGAATAAAACTTATATGAAAACGTATAGTATTCTTCCTCAAGTCGAAAATCTTTCCCTGACTATACTCGAACTATCTCTATGTATTCAATATATAAGGACAGATCTGATCGCTGCAATCCATTGGAGCAAATAGTTTACGAGGAGTGAGGAACAGAGAGCAAAAGGAGACGAAGAAGGGCGGTGAGAGAATGACTAAGCCTCAAATGCCGGCTTTGTCAGCATTCGTGTCGTGCGCCTTGCGCCCAGGGACGCGTCTCTTCCTCTCTTGAAGCTCGACTTATTATATGTTACTGCACCTGTACATTTTGTTCGGAGCTGGAACAAGCTCAAGTACACCGCGTGAAGCTCGCAACCGTGAGAGACTTCCTTCATTCGGCCTTCACTTCACATTCACTCACGCGATTAGCTGTTCTCTCTCATGTGGTTATGTCCAGTTTGGTCCATTCTTACCTATCTTGAATCAAGGAGTTTAATGCCTTAGGAATTTGTTATGTCGAGATTTGCGCTTCCTCACCGTCCTGTTCGGCGAGATCAAGCACCGCCTGGAAGACGGCATCTGCGAGCATGTCGTACTTGTACTCAAAATTTTCCATTGCTTGGCTCATCAATCTCATGTCATGCTCCTTCATGGCTCCTCGTTTCCGCCTGTCGATCGCTTTTTTACCGAACTCATCCCAAACCTGGTCAATGAACGGCTTTGGCTTTTTATCGTCGATGGTTTCAGACCTGCCATTCCATTTTTTGTCGAAATTACGAACGAAGTGGCCTATACCGTTACGCTTACGGACACTACAGTTGACATCGACCATATCGACCATTATTCTGCAGAGCGAGGCGATGTCTGCCTTTTGAAATCCGCGACTAGTAGTCTCTGTGTCCTGGCCGTACTCTGGCCATTTTTCCACCACCCGTTTATCGCAGACTTCGGAGCATCCAAAGTCAATCAAAACAATATTCGGGAGATCTTTGTAGTCCTTGTTGCACACGTCAACCATAAGATTACTAGCATGGAGATCGCGATGAACTATGGCGTGAGGCTTCTGTTTATGTAAGTATCGTAATGCCTCCGCTATCTGAATGAAGACGTGGTAAACGAAGACGTGGGGACAGTCGTACTTGAAAGCCCCGAGAAAACAGTCCAATTCAGTACCATAAACTACGGAGGTAGCCATCCAGGAGAACTGTGGATCAAAGCCAAGCAAATGGCCCAGCCGATCTTTATGACTTCTTTCAAGCGCTTTGTGAATTCTCAGAAGAGTGCGGATCTCTTCCCCTGCACAGGCCTTTTTTCCATTTGTTGGGTCGAAAACCTTGATAACACACACGTCCTTCATCAGTTTATCCATTATTGGCCCAGTATCTGGCACGTCCAAGACGCCTCGGATGCTTTGTTCGGGAACAGCATAGTAAACAACCCCAAAACATCCACCGCCAGCTTCCGCGAGCTTAATGTAGTTTTCAGGCCAAAACTGCTCGGAATAGTCTTTGGCCCAGTCTAGCTCGCAGTTGCCTTGATCTGGTTCATTTGCTAAGTCTGGACTATCACCTTCCGCTGGTGGCTCGATTGGATCGGAATCCACAAACATTACAGACGGAGTCCCGGCCTCTTGATCTGGACTAGTTGACGTAACCATCTGACTCGCTCCTCGACCTGCGATTGAGCGATTTGTAACAGTTGCGGATTGACACTCAGCCCGTGAGTTCATTCTGCCGACCTCAGTGAGTTGATTCCCCTTGTGAGGAATTGGGGAGTCTGTTTGGAAAATGTAAGTTTTGTGAACGCTGCTTTTCCCTACCTGGGACGTTGAAAAGGTGGTGAACTCGGAGTTTTTATGCCGGCTACTGATGTACACAATTCAGCCATAAATAAACAATGCTTTCGCGACCTTGGTGTTGGGTGCGTTGTTGATTCACAATGTGCAATGTAAGATGCGTGGACTCTTTGTTAGTTGTATTCGGATTGATCAAACATTCTTTTATGTAATTGTCACGACGAAAGAGGTAGGTGAGTATGATGGAGGTCGGCTACCACAAGAATCTGACTGCCTTCAGGATCCTATCTACCATCTTCAACTATCGGTCCGTGTGTACCGACCCAGATACCACGGCTTTGCGATCCCGATAATTTCCGCCTTTAACATCTTGTCATCCATCGAATGCTCCTCAATATCACATTTCTCCTCTACAAGGATGTCGTTTGTAACCCACTTCAAGAATTCACCGAGACGTTTCATATCTTGCGGCAGCTGCTTCTCTCTCAGTATATCGAATCCTTGCTCCATTCTCTGTTCCGAACATCCAGCTTTCGCAAACACCGCCGCAGTCTCCTTCGCAGCGATTAAATCGTCTGATGGCGCCGGTTTCTTCGGCGCAGGAACGAAACTCGGTTTAAATTTACCCCCTTTCGTTTTGAACCACAGACCCGACTCGTAGATATACGGCTGGAGCTTCCACACTATCCCCTCTCCCTCTCCATCAACTCCGAATGTCGCCGCGAATGGACAACAAGCGGCAACATCCTCCGCTAACCTTTCTAACTCTTCAGCAGTCTTCGCAGTCTCTTTCGGATCGAGGATGGCATGGTAAAAACCACCTCGAGAGATATTGTAGATCCCCTCCTCCTCGGCATGGATTTCTGCATAGTCTTCATCCGCCACCCACTTCCCATTGATTTTCACCGAAATGATGACTAGTCGTTTCGAGAGCTGGGCAATAGCGACTCCTTTCTGTATCTTCTGACCAATCCACTCCCCGGCTATAGTAATCGGCGCATTCGGATCAAGCTCCTGGCCTGGATTCAACTCTTTCCACCGCGCCAGATATCGGTTGCGAATTCCGAGGAGGATTGGGCGCTTATTTGACATAGCCTTCGCGAATCCCTGGTTATCTGCAATCTCTGAGAGATTCGAGCAATTCCGTGACTGCAATATAATGGTGTTGTCAATGTAGATGAGGATGTCGGCGTGCGTTCCGTGGAGCTTGACCGTGCCGACTAATGGTATTGGCTGGAGGACGACCTTCGCTTCGTCATCTGGATCTCTCAGCTGGCAACTAAGAGTTTTCAGGACCTCTTTAATATGATTCGTGATTTTTGGGTATAGTGTCGACTCCATTTTCCGCGGTTGCCGTTGTTGCACTGAAATTTTGGTTGTCGCTTCCATTTTCTTCGGATGGGAACAAGGTCAGAGATACAAAATAGTAGTAACTTCAAAGTCGGAGTAGTGAGCTTTATATATAAGTATGTTGCTGTATGACTCTTAGGTTGGACTCAACCTTGGAACCGTTTTAGACACAAGAATGGTGTGGCGCAGCAAAGTTTAAAAGCGCCTGAATCAAGAAATTCACCGAATAAAGAAGTCTAAAGAGATGACCAAACGTCTTGGCTTTATCGCCTTAGATTCAAAATCCATTGCCTCGTGTTGATTTGCGAGAAAGCTGAAGAATATGAGGCTGACGAAAGAGAACTCTGATAGGCCGGTTGGCGGACGCAAGGGTTGAGGCTCGCTCGCTCTCACACCCTTCTCTTCATCAACCTTTCATCACCACTTTTCATCCAAAGCACCTCTGTGTTCATTTCTGCTCACTTAATACCACTTACAAGATAGGAAGATTAATAGTTTGCGACAGTCTGAACTGGGGTTCCAAAGCCTAAAAAGATTGCGATGTATACCGTGTATGTCCGCAAGTAACGCTGACTCCATTTAGGACGATTTAGAGGCTGTCAACCAGTATGCACTCCGGCCAGAATGATAAAATCATTGCGCCTCGCTTTTCAGAATCCAGGATGAGTGGTGCAAGAGCAGAAGTGAGGACAAATTACCAACACTTGAAGAAGCCTTGGCGACGATAACAATGCCTTTCATAGATCCGTGGAGTGCGTCGACATGGTCTAGGATTGATGGCCAGCCTCGAATATCCGTTGTCAAGACCAGTCATGAGCCTTTGCAAATATCTCGCAATTACGTACTCGATACGGCCAAAAATTCCCTTTGGGTGGTAGAGGCCGGAATTGTTGCTATCTCGTGGCCGGATTCGTTCCGGCCTCAAGATATAAGCAGATTTTGAACGGCAAAGTTCGGCTCCGCACCCGCTCAAGGCTTCCACCATCATCAGCAGAATCATCAAACCCGACTCTATCTTCTAATCAATTGATCTTCTTTTTTCGTCAACACTATGGCTCCATCTTCATTCAACTTCAAGGTCCTCGAGGACACTCATCCTGATGATCATACGCTCCCCGCCTTCATGGTCTCGACCACGAGAGGCTTCTTGCCTCGTCAAGAGCCTGTGGCTAAACTTCCAGTGGAGTTCGATCCTCTCGAGTCTATTCTCGCTCGCATGCCTATCAAGACAGCTTCAGGGGAACCGGGACTTCTTGCGAACTTCTCACTTGGCGATACCGTTCTCACAGATTTACCAGACTTGACGACCGCGATTGAGAAATATTGTGATGATCGTCCCTTGATGAATGCCTTATATCGGGACTACTCCTTCCTTGCTTCAGCCTACCTGCTTGAGCCCTGTCACGCACGCCATATGAGAGGCGAAGATTATGGCCTCGGGAGACAATCACTGCCTAGTAACATTGCCTTGCCTATCGTCAAGGTCGCTGAAATGTAAGTCACCCTGCTTTCTATGCTACTTCAACGGCTTTGTTCTCTTCTTTGTTATATTGTAACATTGTTCAACCCATCTGATTACGTGGACGCGCGTTAGAGCTGGCTTCAAACCTTTCATGGAGTATGCGGGATCATATGCGCTATTCAATTATCGCTTAGTCGATCCCGACCTGGGCTTGCAATATTCCAACCTGCGTCTCATCCGTGCCTTCGAACTTGGTCTGGACCCTGAATCTTCGGAAGCTGGCTTTGTCCTAGTGCACATTGCCATGGTCCGACATTCTGGAGATTTGATCAAGGGAGCCGTGGACATGCTCAAGGCATCTACTTCTCATGATCGGGAGCTCTTCAACGAAGGCTTGAGAGTGCTAGTTGAGGCACTGACGAAGATCAACTCGGTCATGAATAGTAAGTTAACCTAATTATCATCGAGGAGATCACACTGACAGCTTCGAAGCGATGTGGAAGAGGAGCAAGCCGAATAGCTACACGAGCTTCCGCACATTCATCTTTGGTATCACTAGTCAATCCATGTTTCCAAACGGAGTAGTCTACGAGGGCGTAAGCGATGAGCCCATGTCTTTCCGCGGCGAGTCGGGAGCAAATGATAGCATGGTAAATCTAACTTCGCGAGGAACGTTCTGATCTTTCCTGTTAATCTAGCTTTTAGATCCCACTATGTGACAATTTGCTTCAGATCTCAATGCCTAGCACGCCTCTTACGGAGATTCTAAATGACTTCCGCCAATACCGCCCCGGTAACCACCGCGAATTTCTTGAGTCCGTACGCGATTGTGCTCGAGAGTCAGGCTTGAAAGACTTCGCTCTGCAAGATCCAGCATCTGCCGCACTGTATCTTCGCGCCTTGAACGAAGTGCGCGACTTCCGTTGGCGCCACTGGTGCTTCACGAGAGAATACATCTTGAAGCAAACTATGCACCCCACTGCTACTGGTGGGAGTCCAATTGTCACGGTAAGGAACCCGCTTTTCACAAAGTACCGCTTGCCACTGTCTTTGTCTTGCCGCTGATGGGATTATCTAGTGGTTGCCCAACCAGCTCCAAGCTGTTATGTCTCAGATGATGATGGTAGCGGAGTACTGCCGCTCAGTTGCTGGAACAAGCGATATCGTGGATACCGTTGCTTTGCAGCAAGACACGTTGAAGAAGGAGGTTGCAAAGTACTGCGGCGAGAGGGGCGTTGCTGCACATTGAGGACTGGTTAGTTGTACGCAAGTCGGTTCCGTCCCTTCAGGCTTGACATGAATGACTACGTGTACAACGGGCTGTACCAAGCCATGGAATATATCGTTCATTCGATGGCATACCTAGGTAGGACGACGAGCGCGTCTCTCGTACGCTGAGTGGAGTGGAAGATAGACACAGAAGCAGCATAAGAATAACAACGAAAGCCAGCCCTTTCTGACGGTGCGCCCTTCTCGTGAGCGCGAGAGTGAAATGAGTCAGGGGGCGGAGCAAGTCGACGCGCCATTGGACGGATGACTCGATGACTCTCCTTATCGATAAGGCACATAAGTAACCCAAACTCCCACCACAGCAGCTCCCCACCGAGCTCTCCACCACCATCCAGAACACACCACGCCCCAATGAAAGCGCAGCACCGTCTCATGGACTTCTACTACTACACTCGAATAGCAAACTGCAAAGCAATAGGGAAAACCTTACGGCGTTGCTTATTAACTTGAGATACTGGTTATGACTTCACGACATGCGAAACAGACCCCGGTGGACCGGCGGAAAGGCGAATCTGTATAGAACAGCCCCCTAATGCTGTCTTATGTTGGAGTCTAACATTGTGGATTATCTCAGGCCCTCAGCGATTTCGCCGACTACGTTCAGAAGCAACAGGCCCTCCGCCGTCCTCCCGGCCAAACCCAGGCAGTCCTAGAAGAGCACGACGAGCTCGACATTATCGATCAGCTCGGACTTTCCGATGACAACGTCAACCATGCACGCTTGAAGGCACTACTGCTGGATTCCAGCGAAGAGAGCGTAGCAGCTCTGACGCAGTATCTACGGGGTCGACTCGCTGAGGGAAACGGCGAGACGCTGTTTGATTTGGGTTTGGAGGATAATGGGGACTCCATGAACTTCTCGAAAGAGGAGTGGGATACAGCCCTTGAGAATTTGGAACATGCTGCGAACCAGCTGAATGCGGATTGTACGATACTCCTGACGAGGAATGTTGGGGGAGATGTAGAAGCAGGGCCTGCTAATGCGAAAGAGAAGGGTGTGAGTGGGAAATTGATCATCAGGCGGAGACCAGAAAACGTGGACGATGTGATTGAGACACGGATAGCTGTCGTGGGAAATGGTGAGGCATATCATATACGTTGGCAGGAGAGCTACGCTGACTTGAAGTAGTCGATGCTGGGAAGAGTACCATGTTAGGCGTTCTTGTAAGAGGGGGGCTTGATGATGGACGTGGAAAAGCTCGTGTTAACCTGTTCCGTCATAAGCATGAGATTGAGAGCGGACGGACCAGCTCCGTAGGAATGGAGATCATGGGATTTGACAGCAAAGGAGAGGTAGTTGTCTCGAATGTCGCTGGCAGAAAGCTGACTTGGGAGGAGATCGGAAGACGCTCCGTAAGCTCAGTTGAACCCACACTAAGAAACATGGACTAATGATCATAGGCTAAAGTCATCAGCTTCACTGATCTGGCAGGGCATGAGAGATATCTGAGAACTACCGTATTTGGCTTGCTTAGCAGTGAGCCCAACTACTGTCTTTTGATGGTGGCGGCGAATAACGGGTTGATTGGCATGAGCAAGTAAGGCTATCAGCTTCATTCATTGCAAGCGAAGTCTAATATTCCCACAGAGAGCATCTAGGCATTGCATTGGCGCACAATGTTCCTGTTATGGCGGTCATTACTAAAATCGACATCTGCCCACCTCATATTCTTGAGCAGACTATCACGCAGTTGACCAAGATCCTGAAGTCTCCTGGAGCTAGGAAGATCCCAATCTTCATCAAGAATCGGGAGGAGTGTATAAATGCTGCTGTAAGTCTCCTCTGCTGTACTACCTCAACATCCTTGCTGAAGGCATTCCCAGACCCAATTCGTTTCTCGACGTATCTGCCCCATCTTTCAGGTCTCCAACGTAACAGGTGAAAATCTGTCCCTTGTACGAACGTTTCTCAATATCCTCCCTCACCATGGCAACTACAACGCCGACGCACCGCTCGAATTCCATGTCAATGATACCTTCTCCGTTCCCTTTGTTGGCACCGTTGTCTCGGGCGTTGTGAAGGGTGGCGTCATCCACACTGGCGATACCATTCTTATCGGCCCTGACGGCCTCGGCCAATTTACAACTACAAAAGTCCGTTCCATCGAGCGCAAACGCATCCCCGTCCCAGGCTGCAGTGCAGGACAGTCTGCCTCACTTGCACTCCGAAACGTTCGACGGAAAGATGTCAGGAAGGGAATGGTGGTACTGCATAAGCCGGATCCCTCGAAAAGCGACATCCCTATCCAACCAAAGGTCTACCGCGAATTTGTCGCTGAAGTACTTATTCTTTCGCATGCTACTACTATCAAAACAAAGTATCAGGCTATGTTACATGTTGGACCTGTATCGCAAACTTGTGCCATCATCGACATCGATAGGCAGTACATCCGTACTGGAGATCGTGCGCTAGTGGCGTTCAGGTTCGTCCAACGACCGGAGTACTTGACTGTTGGCGATCGAATCTTGTTCAGGGAGGGGAGGACGAAGGGCTTGGGGATTGTTAAGAGCGTGGGATATGATCCTGCCAAGCCGTTGAACCCGGAACTGCAGAAAGAACTTGCGGAGAAGAGGAGGACAGGCGAGGCATGAAGGGTGGGGAGGAGGAAGCGATATGCGGAATTTGTATGTGGTTGATGTAAATGAAAGTAGGCGAGAGATGAACTCTCCTGCCATGATATATGGACGGTTCGTTCGCCCTATACTATGATATATATTTACAGGTTCGAATGCCCATGTTGGACTTTGATCTCACTCGTGATGATGTAAACGCCATGAAATGCATACCCTCCAATGCGCCATACCCGATGCAAATGTGATGAGAAGATTGCCCGGCAGCCTCAATATCGATCATCAACTCTTTGTCTCTTCCCATCTCTCCTGGCATCCTCACCCACCCGCTTCCTTTCCCCCAAGGGTCCAGCATTTGCACCAGTCGCACCATCTCTTCCTCCAGGATTATAGCTATCAGGTCTGAACCTGTCATCAAGCCCAAAATCTCCCCCTCTAGGCCCCTTCCTATCCCCATAATCTCCCCATCTCCCCGTATCCTCACTCCTCATGTCCTTATACTTTGACCTGCCCTTCTTCCCCAACTTCGTCATATCTCTAATCTGCATATACTCGGGCAACACCTCTCTATTCGTGGCATCCTCGAACCTAGCACCCATAACTCTCCTCCCATCCACGCCCGCTTCCTTCAAATCATCCTGGAAGAACGCACCCTTGTGGAAGTATTTCTGCATAAACTGCATCTGACCCCTATCGCCCCTCTCCTCTTTCTGCTTCTCGAGGAACGCGCGATCTTCGGCTTCTCGCTCGGATTGTGAGAGGTTCCGCCGTCGCTCTACTTCAGCGCGTTCCGCTTCAGCGGCTTCGATGGCAGCACGATCGCGTTTTATTCGTTTGAGTTCGCGGAGTTTCCAGGCAGCAAACTCGGCGTCTGGGTCGAGAGCATCGGTGTCATCTACAACATCCACATCCTCGAGATTGTCTTCGTCGTCCCAGTTCTTTTTCTTCGCTGCTTTCAACGCCGCCGCTCTCTCGAGCTGTTCTTGCACAAGTGCATTCGCTGTTTCAATTTTCCGCTTCTCTTCTTCGGCTTGGATCTCGTCTTGTGATTTGGTGGGTGTGGAGGTCTGGTTCCGCTGACCTTTCTTTATGAAGACTGGTCGTAGTAATTTCCGAGGTGCTTCATCCTCACTACTACTTTCCTCCTCCTCCTCAGAAGACCCCTCCTCTTCACTCCCGCTCCCACTTCCGCTCCCACTCCCACTTCCGCTCCCACTCCCCGAAGCCCCAGACCCACTCTCACTCTCCGTCTCAAACTCCTCCTCAAGTTTCTGCCGCGCAAGGGCTTCCGCTTCCGCTTGTGCGCTTGTCTTCTGCCGCGCCGCGAGGGAGGATTTCGGGAAGGAAGACGCCTTCGGAGGCGCGGGTTTGGGTTTCGGGGCCGCTGCTTGCTTTTCTTCCTCTTCTTCTTCTTCTGAGGATTCGGAGGCGGACGGTGGGTCTTCGGCGGTGGGTTTGCCGGGGCGGTGACGGGCGGGCTGGAGAGGGTTCGCGGTCATCTTTTTGGGAGGCATTTTGACGGATGATGTTGTGGGGTGCGACTGGGATGTTTGCTAGGGGTTGTTGCGCTCGGGAGTAGAGAAACAAAACTGAGGCCGTGGTGAGTCGGCACGGTGGAGGTGATCAAAGATGGAGAGGACTTTTTGGTTGTCATGTATGAATTGCCTGACTCGCTAGCGGCTTGGCGCTTCACCGTAGGGCTGACGGCGGCATCGCTCCAATCCGCAACCTCACTCATTCCACCACATTCGACACCTTTAAGACCAAGACTATGATAAGCCGCAGATAAGAGCCCGCGAAAAAGACGCATTCAAATTGGCTTATTATCTGGAGTTCCTTATTGTGTATACCATGTCTCTACCTCCGGGCAAAAGATCGAATACGGGACCGAATACGAGCATTGAAAAAGAATTTGATTAAGCTCAACCACGCGTAAGCGGTTATTATATTTAAAGCTCTCATTCATGGTTGATTTCATTGAATGATGTAACGGTGTTGCTTTGATTTTGCGTTGAGTTCTCGTTGAATACGAGCATTGAATCCACTGCCTCCACGTTCAGAGTTCGTTCCCCCTTTGTCCAAGAGAAAAAGGAGTCACACGCTACCTCTGGAAGATAGTGGTGGGAGGAAGCAGCGGACAGCGACTCAGTCCGGATCTATATTTTTCAGACCACCGCTCGAAGTACGTAGAGAGATCTGCGATCCTTGCATTCATGTAGTAAAGAAACGTAGCGCGAAACATGCATGGGAGAAGGAGTTCAAGGATCTGCTTAGCTGTTATCGATGTTTTAAAGATATTCCTTCACGCCGTTCAGCGCAGATATTCTGTTTATGCCGAGGAGATCATCCTCGGCATGGCGATCCTATGCCGCTTGGCATGGGAAGCACAATCTCTATATTACAAACTTGTCGCCAAATGTACGTACAAGATCTTGGATCCGTAAGAATCACTGAACTCAGCCTTAAATGCAAGTACTCGGAAGCTGTAGATTACCTCTACAGCAGTAATACATTTTCAATTGCCAGCAACGAAGGCTGCGACCGTCTCCTGATGTACTTTCGCAACTCGCTCATTCCCGCCAGATTCGCCCAGAATCGTTCAAATTCGTGCGCTACGCATCAATTGGCATATCGTGGGCCTTCCGTATACAACTAGCTACCAGAATTTACCGGTCTTACAGGGCCCTACTGACATCATGTTCCCGAAAGAAACGCTGGAGTGGGAATGTGCGTGGCATATTATCGCCGGTATGACTGGGCTGAGGGATCTGTGCGTTGCGTTTTTACGGCGGGATGTGCTGCCTTAGGAAACGCAGTGGCTAGAAATGGAGCCGAGACTTTTTGAGCCTGTCAGAGCTGTTACAAACTCCAGATGTATTCATTATAATGTTGCCATTCAAAAATAGCTGCACAATTCTAGAGGTAGGGCAGTCGCGATGTCAATTCCGGGTAGCTGAAACGAAGACGAAGGTAGAAAGGTTATGAGATTTGGGGGAGGACTAGATTATCTACACGTAAAAGACATTTTGATACGGACGAAGACGGCTAATCCTTCGCTTGCTGGACACCAACCTCAGCTCACCTAGGACATCTCACATCATACAGCAAGCATACTACCCCAAACGGAACCATGAGGCCAAGACGCCCTCAATCGAAGCATATCGCGCGTTGCTTGATTGCCCTCAAGACTGCTGTTTTGTATTATGTCTGCCGTCCCTATGGACAGACGAGCCATTACGCATCAGCCAAAGAGTCGAGGTTGATCTCCATTTCTCGACCAAGTCGGGAGATGACACGTGGAAGCAAGAGACCTTGAATTGGACCCTCGCTTGGCAAGTCATATCAAGTATGGCTGGGCTGACGGATCTGTATGTTGCGATTCGGGATCCCAACTGAAGCATGTGCGCGTCTCGTGGTTGGACATGGAGTGTTTGAATCTGTGAAAAATGTCTACGATTCCGGAGGTTTTCATTGTCATGTTGCCGTTTCATGAGAGTTGCACGACGCTGGAGGTTGGAGAGTCTAGGTGTCAATTTCGGCTTCCGGATGCTGAGGGAATAGTAGACGAACTGCGAGTTCCTTACACGCACTAGATCAGAATTAGATGAGAGCCAGGAAATTCATGGTTAGAAGAACCTCGAATGTATGAATGAGATTATGGACGTGTGGAGCATTCCGTTGCTTTGAAGACTTGGTAGACAACTTGTTAGAACAAGAATGACGTGATATCAAAACGATGAAACACCACCCTAGACACATATAATAGAACCAGGCTAGCTGATGAAGGTGTTCCAGAAATTCTGTGGATGCAGAGTCGCTTTCCAGTATACTCTTGATCTCTGTCCTAAAACCTGCTCGTAGAATAATCGGTCACCAACTATGAAGGATATGAAGCGACGCCTAGAATGGGATTGCTGTCGTTTTCCTAGCTAAGATACAGGTTGATGTTGATGAAATTGATTGTTTCAATCGCCGTACAGTGACAAGTTGTATTTAGACGCAAAAAAGAGTAAAGGGAGGACATGGGCAGAAAACAAGTAGCAAGGCAGGCATCGTCCTATCATATTATAGTACAAGGCTTCGACACCCTCCGATGCGAATTCTAGGTATTTTGTTGACGTATGGGATCGCACGGCCTAACAAAGTTAGTGAAATGCTCGATATTGGCTGATAAACGAGAGTGTTGTAAAGATTTCGATATCTCACACTCAATCTCGAACAAGTGGTGGACAGGTCACACCAACTGAGGGCTGGTGGCGATGTGTATTCAAACCTCTTACAATACTAACGATGTGCGGCATCGTTTACCTGTTACCCGCCGGTATCAAAAAATAGATAACGAATCGTTAGTCCGTAGATGGAATATATGATCACGAGTAGGATCGTTTTCCGCTTTTAGTCTGCACTGTGTATTTAAGGAATAGCGGGAGAGAGAAATCGTATGAGTCGAGTTCATCTGTCAATGAATTGGAGCGTTATTGAAGACTGGATTGGTGCCTCGAAACCGTGCCGTGATCTTGCATTTTGATAGGCAACGACATCTCTCGCTTTCTCGGTCTTCTTTCTTTCCCATTATCTCCTATTGCACAAAATGTAGTGCCGATTTAACAAAACAGGTTGCGGTCTCTTGTGCTGTTGCGTCTTATCCTGCTTGTCTTGTGTTTCTCTGCCTCGTATGTTGGGATGGATTATGCGGTGAACATGAGCCAACAGTGTCGCAGAAGCAAGCGTCTCGAAAGCGATCCGCCGCCACTCTATCTGGAGAAGAACGCTCGCATTGCAGCGTCTATTCCAATTCTAGTTCTTGCAATGGCCTAGTCGAGAGACAAGGTGCCTACTAGTTGTCCTCTTCAAACTCGTCCTCCTCCCTGGGCTTCCTCAACTTACAAGAAGTCCCTCCAACGTCAATCCCCGTATCGCTCTCCGCATACGGCAACCAAAGCTCAAACCGCTGCGGCTGAATCACTAGCTTCACAGGCTGCAGCAATATCTCCTCCAGCTCCAGCCACGCGGTCGGCCATAGAGAATCCACTATCACCACATGCAAATCCTTGAGACCACTCATGGAGGCGATAATTTGCCATGTCCGCTGCCAGCGCGCCGTATCTTCTGGGTAGGCGAGTTTAGGGCTAGGGATAGATGTGTTGGGGTGAACGCCCCGTGTGGTTGGACGGCGGTAGTAGGGGAGGCCGCGAATGAGCCAGCGGATTCGGAGCGTGCGGATGGAGTTTAAACGCTGTGGGAGGAGGGTTTGAGGAAGGGACTCTAGATGGTATGGGTGGAGGACTGAGAACGTATTGAGGGTGTATAAGAGGGGTATTGCTTCGGTGTAACTGTAATGATCATTAGTATTTTGCTATAGCACTGACATGTCCTATAGGGCCCTGAATAGACACGCAACCGTGGCATGTGGGGAGGAATGAAGTCGGAGTATACGAAAGAGAACAGAGACATACACTCTCCTACAGATAACCAGACTCCCTAACACCCACCCTTTCAACCGTCCTCCTCTCCTCGCATCATTGATCCTACATGCGCACTCCTGGTCCTCGTCTTCACCACACAAAAAGTGCCTCAACTTCTGCTTCCCACCTCCACTCCCATATCCTCCAGCATATCCCGTATTGATAAAATGCACTACGTGTCTCCCCAATACCTCCTCGTAAATCATGAGTCGAATCTCCAACGGTAGTTTCGCAAAGAATAAGCTTTGGTCCTGCAAATTGGTCCGCGCATCTAGCTCCGGATCAGGGAGAGGAGGGATTGACAAGGTCCTTTTGCGACTACGAAGAGGAGTGGGTGGTATGGAGGAAGACGGTGAGCGCGTGCGCATGCTCCGTTTCAGGGAGAGATGGCGGGAATGCGAGCGCGTCTTGTTTTCGTCGGAGATATCGGAGGGCACCCACCATATCGAAGGCAGGCAATGGAGGAGCTTCCCGCGCATTGTGAAGGTGGTTGGTGGTGAGCAGAAGGGAAGCGTGCGGAGTGAATGTCGGAGAGATCGGGGAGGGAGGATGGCTTGGATGGCTTGGGGAGGCTTAATTTAATCTTCGGGGGTTGGCATGCGGCACGAGAACCCTGTCGCGCGGAATGGTGGCGTGCTGCTTAACTTAAGCGGAAGAAGCGGCTAACACCATGCCAAGTATCGCGAGAAGCTTGGAGAATAGCAGACCTGTATTTTCTTCGTCTCTTGTTCCATGCCTGTCGTTATCAAGATGCACGTCGACAGTTCCATATAGCTTTGCTACGTATCATGTGAACAGATCCGACGAGTCGTTAGATATTCGAGCGCGGGTAGTGTTCAATTTCTCTTGAGTCTCTTCATCAGCATGTGGTCATTTACTACGTGGATTCGACGCTTCAGAATCGACCGTAGTCAATTGCAGATGATCTTCTGGCGTGATAGTGAACGCATTTGCGGGGCTGTGGCAGGCTGAATTACCAATCCTCCCTCTATTTCAGAAATGAGCTTTGGCTAAGGCACTGGAAGTGGCACTGACCTGGACTGATGGCTCATCAATTCAGATCCCCCTCCCATACGGCTCACAGCCTTGACTGCCATAGAGCTGGTGGCTACCATAGGCGAGCGCCGACGAGTTTTCAAACCCATCAACAGCGGCTTTCGACTCGATCCTTTTATGTTGACGACTCATTCAACCTCATCCACATCTGTTGATTCCGTGATAGGGTTCTCAAACCACCTCCGATCGCTCAACGGCCTGATCTTCGCAATAACCTTCCCATTTATGAGAGCCATCGGCAGCGGGCCAAAAATTCGCGAGTCTCGAGACCATTCCTGGTTGTCCCCTGCGACCCAGCAATGTCCTTTGGGAACCTACACCCAGTCAATCAGCAACATTTCTTCATCTAGCATACTCCAATCCTCCATCGAAACCGATCCAGTCTCTTACCTGAATCATGTCCTCCCTCTCACTCCCCGGTGTCCCCACAAGTACAAAATCTCCCTCCATCCCAACAACCCTCTTAATCATAAATTGCCCACTCCGCACTGGATGAGCAAAGCTAACCATATCCCCAACCTCAATGCCCTTGCCCCGTCGATGCAACATCGATAGTAATACAGTCGCGCCTTGAGCTTCGATTGTTGGGACCATGGATATGCCGGCTGTGCTACGTATTTGGTATAAATACTTGAAGAAGAGATGCGCAAAAAGGTAGATTTCAGCCCAAAGAACGACGGCGCCGAAGGTCGTGCGTTTGGTGATGTAGGGGTATTTCGGGTTGAGAATGTAGCGGGTTCGGAGGAGAGGGCGAAGGGAGCGAGTGAGATGGCTAATGCGGTTCATGGTTGAGGCCTTCCTGGTTTGACTGTATTTACATGCTTCGCAGTGTAGAAATCTTGAGACTGCAGGTGAGCTGGTAACTGAAGCTCGACGAAGTACCCAGTGTCTTGCGGCGGAGCTTGAAGCTTAGAATTTACGCGCCAAGACGCTAGACTTTCTCAGGTAAGCCGATGCTCGTTCACTTCTGCCGTACAAGTCTTAGACGCATCTGTGTCGCCCAAGCAGCCTAGGAGATGGCGAGGACTCCAAGTACAGTGCAGCTGCCAGATGTAGTCAAACGTATGTATATTCCTTTCAAATGCCATACGGTTGGACATTTACACATCACCCCTTGATGTTTCATTACCAGTGTGCTATTACATTCCTTTCTTGATAAACAACCTAAACCTTTCAGGCCTCATCACTTCATACCAAGATCACAACCCGCCATACGTTGATGAACTTCCCAACGAGCCCAGTCCACTCGAGTTCATGAGATATGTAGCGCTGAACAAACCATTCATCATTCGAAATGCAGCTAAGGATTGGACGGCCTTAAAGCTCTGGGGCCCGCAGTACTTCCGTAAAACCATGGGTGAATGTACTGTGGACGTAGCAGCCACACCATATGGGTAAGAAGCTGCCTCTCAACCAAGGACAACCAGCTGATTGAATGACCTTTCACAGAAATGCCGATTCCATCATTCAGACTGAGAATGCCGGATTGGTCCTAGCAATGCCTCATTATTTCGATGAGACGTTTTCCAAAGTCATCTCAAAACTGCTAGATCATGAGCTCCAGCCCTTGAAAAAGAAAGGTTCGTCAAATAACGTAACAGCACCGGCCTCAGATTAACTTTCCAAATTAGTCACCAGATATATGCAGGCCCGTAAGTAACCTCTGCGTCAAAGGACAGCGCCGTAAAATACTGAAACACCACAGAAAATGACAATCTGCGCAATGAGATGAACGAACTATTTTCAGATGTCCCAAAGGACATACCGTTCGCAAGAATAGCATTAGAAAAGGAACCTGATGCGATCAACTTCTGGCTTGGCAACTCCTTTAGCACTACTGCCCTCCATAAGGATAATTACGAAAATATCTACGTGCAGGTTCTCGGAAAGAAGCATTTTGTGCTCATACCACCAGTAGAGTCAGTCTGCGTGAATGAGCAACGGGTAACGGTTGCACAATATACACCACATACCAAGGCTACGTCGAACGGGATCAAACCATTGGATCCTTCACTAGGACTGGCATCTAATTCACCCGAAGCACATAGTAACGATGAGATAGATAGCCTTGTGCTGAGCATAGAAGATCCAGAAAACAAAGTCCCTTTTGCCACGTGGGATCCTGATGAGCCTCATGTGCGATCAACATCATTCTCGAACTCCGCAAGGCCGCTTCGCATCACTCTTAACCCTGGGGACATGCTATACCTACCGGCATTATGGTGAGTTTTATTCTATTGTACACTTTGTATTATGTTATTTAGACTTAGCGGATGCCCTCTCAATCTGGATTAAACACTCTTATTCTTTGACGTCTGCGCCGCTCTTCAAGATATTGCTGGAACGCCTGATTTGCCATTAAACAAGCTTTTGACTCACTGATATCAGGTATCACAAAGTATCCCAGACCTCCGATACCGATGGTCTCTCCTGTTCCGTAAACTACTGGTACGATCTTGACTTCAGCGGGTCATTCTGGTCCCTTTCGTCCTTTGCTTCAGATATTGGCCAATTGGCACTTGGCCGTGATCTTCAACCGGCTACCTAGTAGAGTCTTGCTGGTTTAATTAACTTTGATTTTCAGTTGCAGCGCGACAACCATGACTGGCATCAATATCGTGGGTTCAGTCCCTGCTTCGGCAGCAGTGCTCCACCAACATTAGATAGCTACCCTATGCCTTTCTTTCAACCAAAAGCTCAGCGAGAAGGATCAGAGTGAGCACCAGGACATCTATACATGCATGCTACGAAGGTAATAAGGACCAGGTGTAATAATGTGATAGTCATGTGACCACATTCTCTCCCCTCGAATCTCATCAAATTAGATGTGCTCACATGCCTGTTTCCCACGTACAACAGCCTTGCTTCCTCATGTGCGCCACATGATCGACGATTGCTAACACAGGTTCTTGGTATGAAGTAAATTTATAACGGCCCCCACTACCTACCCGAACTTTCGGAATTTGACGTCAACCTTTGAACTAACTCGTCATGGTACGTTTGGATTACAAATCCTCGACTGATCGCTATATATACTGAGAAAACTGCACTAGGTAGCTGATATCATCTAATGATCTCGTAACAGAAACATTGTTGAATTATGCAGCTGAACAAAGGCACCAAAGTCTTCATCATTGGCCCCGGTTTCATCGGCTGGAATGTCCTCGAACTCCTCGTCAAGGAAGGGTACACAGTATCCGGTCTAGTCCGTCGCCAGTCCCATGGGGAAGAGATCAAGAAATCAGGAGCATTCCCTGTTCAAGGAGATCTCAATGACCATGATCTGATCAAGAAGCACGCTATCGAAAGCGACATCATCATACACACTGCGACTGCCGACCACCTTCCCTCAGTTCAAGCTGTCTTAGACGGTGTGAAAGAGCGAGCAAGCGAGGGAAAGAAAACCATCTTCATTCATACGAGCGGTACCAGCGTGCTTGATGATGGATCGCTCGGCTCTCATAAAGGCAAGAAGATCTACTATGACACCAAGCCCGAAGAAATCGATGCTCTGCCCGATAATGCACCTCACCGACAAATCGATCTCACGATTGTGAAAACGCAGAGAGAACTAGGAGAGCAGGCCAAGATTGCAATCATGATTCCGCCTGAAATTTACGGCTTCAATCCAAGGCATAAGCGCCTTTCAATCCAGACTCCCACTCTTACCCGTTTCGCGCTCAAGCATGGTTTCGTTGGCCACGTCGGCAAAGGATTATCAGTTGAGTCCCAGATCCATGTCATGGACTTAGCACGAGCGTATATCGTGCTTTTGCATCATATGGAAGACACGTCACCGAAAGATCTACTCCATAATCCGTATTGGTTTTGCGAAAATGGGAAAGAGTTTTCTTGGCGCGAAGTTGCCGAGCATGTCGGGAAAGCATTGCATACGAAAGGCTTACTGAAGGATCCGGCGCCGAAGCCGTTTGAGGAGAAGGACTTTGAAGAACTGTTTGTACGGATAATGCCATCATCTTCATTTCTTCCTCTCGGATGAATGTCACTGACACTTCGATAGGGCGAGTATACAGCTGCAGTGATTGGTCTCAACTCTCGAAGTAGGGCGGTACGGTTGAGGGAACTTGGTTGGGAGCCAAAGGAGAAAGGAATCTGGGAGAGCTTCGAAGAAGATGAACTACCGGAGATACTTGCTGAAGATGGGTAAGCATAGTAATTTGAAGTCTTGGTGGCCATGAAAAGCTAATACCGTACCTTATAGAGTTGGAAAGAAGACCTCGAGGTACGGAGGAACGGTGGCCTCTTGAAGAATTCAACATAACCTCAATCTCGTTGCTCCACCCCGTCTACTTTCCTCAAGTTGGTTTCTTTGATCAATGCATCCCACTGTGAAGTCCTTTTGCAGCCGTATATCCTAGTCGTTCAAAAAACTTTTTTATTCAATTATGTACACCGTGCTCCTCCATTCAAAAGTTCGATATATTCTATTTACAGGCCCAGCTCTCCAACGATGAAGGATTTCCGCCAATATATGTACTTCGAAGCGGGTACCTATGCAATGATTAGCAAGTCAAAACTCAATATCACGTGCTCCTTCTTACCGGCAATGTCTCTTCTGATACTGAACACCTAAGCTCACAGTATCATTCACATATTTCGTCCCTTTGAGCGTCTCAGGCGATGTACCATTTTCTACCCATCTCACAACTGCCGCAAGCACGTTAACGTCCGGATCAAATGCTATTCCCTTCGACGGGCTCCCACCACCCTGTCCAAACACCCATGCTCCATTTCCTCCGCTGCAATGGTTCATCCCCGGTATGCGAAAGAACCGAAACCATTCATCGAGGGCGGCCGAGGCAGAATCCATTCCGACGGACAAATGGTTATAAAATCTCTCCGTATCGAATCCCGTGATCTGATTATCCTGCCCGCCATGGTAGGATATCAGCTTCGCGCCACGATCCCTAAATGCTGCGAGGGAAGCTGGCCATGTTCTATCATTGGACGGATTCAAAGCTTCGCCAACCGTCGCATCGTGAATGGTCCAGTTGCGTGGATCCCAGGAAGGATTGGAGTAGACGGCATATCTGTACCAATCCACCGAGAAGCTGAACGGCATTCCAGCTAGAAGTCTCTGTACGGCCATGAGCTCTGCCCCAGGTTGTAGGCCTGGATATATCAATTGGCCTTGCTCTCCATATAATGGAGCATATACTTTCCTCACCACCTCCACTTGCTTCGGCGAAAGGCACCCCGAACTATTCGTCGTTTTCCCATCGCACAACAAAGCTTCTGGTCGAAAATTGCAGAGACTTGGATCCTCGAGTATTCCATCTAATACGCCGTCTAGGTAATCGCATTGCCGTATTATCTCATTGTGGATTAATCCAGTCCAGGTGCTCGACTCGATGAAATCAGAGGAATTAGAAGGACCTGTGATAGTATAAAACGACGCACGCCATGCAGACATATAATTAAAGTTGATACCAGGACATCCCGCTATTACGCCATCGTAATCTTCCGGAAACATTTCTGTCGCTTTGATGGCTTGTCTGCCGCCTCCCGAACAACCGATATAATACGCCTTGGTATGCCGTTTCCCGTAGAAAGCTTCAACGAGCGTTTTCCCCGCCGTGGCTGTTGTATGAAGACTCCTCCAAGCGAAATCTGTCACAATATCCGGGTTTCCAAGTAATGCTAGACCACCAGTACCATTATGGCCGTTGTTTGATCCCGTCGTAGCGAAGCCATACTGAGTTCCATAGGCCATGTCCTCATACTTGATACAGCCATCGATTCCTCCATTTCCGGTGCCTAGGAATCGTCCGGCCCAGTCACTGGGGAACCATGCTTCGAAAATGATGCTGCTGCGATTGGTGGTTGGAATTGTCATTGCCATGCGGCAAAGGTCTGTAGATACGACTTGGTTCGTCCTGCCACATGTTGGGTCGGAGCCCGGGAAGGTGAGGGTTGTGCCATTGGGGACATATTCCAAAACCCTTAGGGTACTGTTATTGATCAAGCTCTCTGGTTTGAAATCGAAACACCTTGTCTTAAAGTCGCCTTGTCCATACACAAGGCTCGTGGCGGTCAAAATGAAGGCAACGCCGCTCCATCCGTACAACATGTTGGCAAAGGCGTCGAAAGCGTCATTGAGAGTGACTGGAGAGAAACACATGAAGCGGGGAACGGCTGAATGTATGAAAGCAACTGCCTGTCTACCTGGTGCTCATGACGCTCATCGGCCCTGTACCTGCATTTAATTGCATGAACAAAGGCCATACAGGGGTTCTCTTTCGAGCTTAGCCTCACCATACAAGCTTCATGCAAAAGGCTTACCCCGCAAGTGGCGACAATGTCACGAACTTCAACGTATCACCGCGTCTTTCCCCCGTGATACTCCACCGTCTGGGACATCATAGCAGCCATCCTGTCAATCTCACTCGGTGACAGATCCGTCATCTTCTCCGCCTCCCAAATATCGGTCCAAAGTTGTGTCATTGGGATTGTCACCCAGGTCAATCTATTCATGAGATACATCAAATCGAAACTAAACAGACTCGCATGTTTTGAAAACCCCTGCCTCAGCTTGCCTGGGTGCGGTTGCAGAGGTAGAATTAAACAAATCACTCAAACGATCCTGACTATTCTGAACCACTGCTTCGTCTCAAGTACTCGATCATCCACTCCATCTCCTATAGTTAACCTCATAGGCCGAATTTGTACTTCGCCAACTCAGATTCTCATCATGTCTCCGAGAACGCTGACGGAGTACTGCTCCAATTGAAGCAAGCACGTGGCGGAGATTTCAAGTCGTTCAATGGTATACTGTCGTCGCTTTCTCCTAGTTCCTCGGGTTCAACGTGGTCTGGATTTCGGTAGGGAGCGTTCCTCGTCGAAGGAGAGGAAGGATGTTACTAACTTGCCGAAGACACTGCTAGTTGCAGTCCACAACGCGTCAAGGTTTGCCGGCGCAATTGTACGCTGGGAAACCAAACGACCATTGACGTCTTTATCTTTTTCTCCTTACCATGAGCTCCGAGGCTAAGCATCATCCTCGACCGTACTTCTGTAATGGCTGAGCTTGCACATGATTCGGGGTGTAAATCATGTCGCACTTCCTAGTCATGGGTGCTAACGGTAGGAATATAGAAGTCCGGTCGCAGAGATAGATTCCTGGGCCCAAGGCGAGGAAAGGTGTTGTTTGGAGATGGCATCATTATTTCCAGTTTATAGCAAAGGCTATCAACTTTCATTCGATAGCTCTCGACTACTCTTGGTCTACTCTGAAACGAAACACGATTATAGAACGGCCAGAGAATGGCCTAAGAGGGCATGACTCTGACGAAGAACCAAGGAGAGCAAGACAGTCATTCTACGAGGCCCCGAGGGAAGACGCGAGAATGAGATTAGGTGAAGCTCAAGGCTAGCCATCTTACCACGGAGTCTGGCGACCGCACTTGAAGTGATGTCTTCTTCCTTCCACAAAAGTTCGCTCCCACACGTGAAGATGAAGATGCCGTGAAGGATGAAGATGGAGGTCAGCACGCCGACGCGTGAAAGCGCGATGTGGGGCAGGGGAAAAGGCGGGGAAGTGCTGGAGATGAACTTCGCACCTGAAGCCATAAATCTCTCCTGCGCCGACATGTCTCTCTCCACTCCAGCCTCTGCCGTTCAACAATGCCGGAAATACCAAAGACACAGACTGTTGCTTGGATAGAGAACCCTGGGAATGACGGACGCTTGGTCGTTCGGAAAGACGTCGAGGTGCAGCAGCCGGCCGAGGGAGAAGTGCTGGTGAAGATTGAATGCTCCGGCATCTGGTGCCCATCAGCCATCCTACGTTTCGAGAGAGGATGCTGATGAGATTCGTAATTTAGTCATTCCGATTGCCGTAACGTCGAAGGTATGGGCACATATACCGATATTCCGGGCCACGAAGGCGTTGGCGAGGTCGTTCAACTTGGTCCCTCCGTCTCCGAATCTCTCCTCGGCAAACGTGTCGGTATAAAATGGCTATGGCGGGCTTGCGGTAACTGTGCAGCTTGCAAGCTTGGCAGGATCAATAACTGTCCCAACCAGATGAATACTGGCAGATCTGTTCGAGGCACACTACAGCAATACATGGTTGCCCACGCCGACTATGTCACCCACATTCCCGACGGATTGGCATCCGAGATAGCTGCACCGCTACTATGTGCTGGTCTCAGTCTTGCCGGGGCTGTCTCCAAATGCGAGCCGGAACTCAAGCCAGGAGACTCGGTCGTCATTGTTGGCGCAGGTGGCGGACTGGGACACCTTGGAGTGCAAATTGCAGCAAAGTCAAAAGGATACAAAGTCATTGCAATTGACAGTGGTGCAGAGAAGCGCCAACTATGTATGGATCTTGGTGCAAGCGCGTTCGTGGATTATGCAAAGGAAGATGTCCTGAAAACGGTTAGAGACCTCACAGATGGAGAGGGCGCTCATGCCATCATTGTCGTTGCGGGCTCTGAAAAAGCCTACGCACAAGCACCAACTCTCGTGAGAAATACAGGGGTAGTTGTTTGTGTCGGCTTACCACCGGACACCTTCATGTTTCCAATGTCGCCCATTCATATTGCAAATCGAGGTTGGTTGAAGCCTCCCTAACCCCCATAAAGCGACATGCTAAAGCTTGACAGGTCTCATTATAAAGGGTTCATCAGTAGGCAATAACGCACAGATGGATGAGCTACTGGAGCAAGCCTTGGCTAAGAAGATTCTTCCAAAGATCGAAGTTCGTGAGTTTGATGAATCCCCTGCAATTATCAGACAACTCCAGCAATACGAAATTTCAGGTCGGCTAGTAGTTAAAGCTCCAGCATAACTAATCACATATGTAAAACCACTCCACATCCTTGCAGCCCTCTAATCAACCTGTACTGTGCATTTGACAATGAACTTCGCCATCCGCCATACCATGCATTCACGAAATAACTATTCAGAAGATGGCGGAAGCTGAAAAGGTCCCAGCATCGCTTACTGTATGTTCAAGTTAACCTCACTGCCTTAGATTTTCTTATCGTACGGCATGAATGGCTTTCCTTCGACTTCGGCCTTGATTTGGAATGCCAGGAACTGCGAGTAAAAGCGAGTAGTACTGATATCCCCAGGACAGTACCAGATATTCGGATCTGTGGCACGAGTCAGTAAAGCCCCAAGAACGCGCACTTGCCGTAAGGCCATGTTTCTTACGTCCAATGGGCTTCCAGGCCCCTATTGGCTCTCCTTCGGCATCGACGTGATAAACATCATCCAGCTGCTCAGCAACCTCGGGCGCTACCATTTTGCTCACAGTGAGCCTCATACTTGATCTATGAAATCCGGTTGCAAATACAACCACATCTGCTTCCATCTCGCTTCCATCATCAAAAGTTAGACCGTTGGTAGTATACGAGATGGGGACCGAGCCAGACTTTACTTTTACCTGCATGGCACATACGTTATTAACGATTCATTTAAAAACTATTACTACTCACCAGTCCATCTGCGATCATTTTCGTTTGCCCCACATCGAGGTAGTGTCCACCGAGACGCTCATAAAGGGCGTGAATAAGGTCCAAATTGAGGTCCCGCTTGAACCCGGCCCTTTCCAAGGCATCGTACCGATTTGGCTCCAGGCTTCCCAGCCCATTGAACAGCGCTAGTGATTGAAGTCGTGCTATTGCTAGCGGTACCGCTACGAACTCTCGATCAGCTTGGCTTACGGCTTTGCCCTCCCCGTATATGACTAGGAGGTGCGTTAAATCGAATCCACGATTCTCTACAGTGTACAATTGCACCTACGGGTAACTGGTAGATGCTCAACCGGGTAAACCGCTGCATCTTGTTGAGTAGCTCTTCCTTAATCGAATCAGAAGTGATCTTTGGCCCTTACCTGTCGCTTTCCTTTGCACCATCGTCACCGATGCCATTCCAGCATTTAGCATATCCTCGGCCACGTCGAAAGCTTCACAAAGTTAACAGGCTTTAGTGTTGAATATTGAGTGTATACCATACCGGTATTTGCGGAGCCTATCACCACCCCCTTCTTACCCGTCCACCCTGAGGAAGAATTGTACGACAATGAATGCAACACCACACCTCGGAAAGAGTCCTGTGATATTTGAGTTCAGTCAACGCTTCTTCGGACAGAAAGAGGGCCAGAGCTTACTCGATTGTCGTATTTAGGCATGAATGGAATCCGCCCAGTAGTTCCGATACAAACCACAACGTGTCTGGCTTCTATCATAGCTTTTGTTCCTCGTCTTTCGATACCGAGTCTCCAGGTTCGAGATACGACTTGCCAAGATAGGAAGTGTACTTCTGTGGAGAGCCATACATTCTATTTGTTCAATAATTAAGCCATCGGTGACAAATGTTAGATTAAAGTAGCTTACTATGCCATACGCCTCAACAAACCCCGCATAATATTCCGCAAGATCTTCCATGCTCAAGTAATGTGGTGCATCATAAGGGAACTCATAGTCGAACGGAAGGGAATCTACTCCAGTAAGCTTTGCCTTATATGATGCCTGGTGTCCATACTGAATCTTTTGGGCGTATGCACTAACTTCTGTTTAGCGGGATGTAGCTCATATGCATGCAAATCCACTTACGTTTGAGGTTCTCATATCGATCCGTCCAGTTCATCCCAATCTTCTCATATTTCTCCGCTGCAGCAGCCTTCAATCCTAGAGCTTTCAGTCTTGCAACCATGCTGAGACCGGCTGGGCCAGCTCCCACAACCAAACAATCTAGCTTCTCCTTTCCAGAAACAACATCCTCATAACATGGTCCGCTTTGCTGCGTTTCCATCGAACTCCTCCGTGGAAGCACATCCGGGTTACCAAAACCCACCACTTCTTCCAGTAAAGTGATTAGTACCCAAATCTTCCACTCTCCACTCGCGGTCGGAATGATCCTCAGAATACCAACACATCTCCCTACCGGCTCACGCCCATTCTCAAACGTGAATGTAGCTTGGATCCAGCACATCGGACCCGCTCTAACAACGTGGGAGCTGCCTGGCACCAAAGTGATTGCGCGAGGCTGGTTGACGCTGGTTAAGTCACTCCAGGCAGTTTGGATGCGTGCAGTGCTGTAGAATGTTCGCAACGTCCCTGTCAGTGCTAGAAGATCTCTCCAGAATGCGGTTTCAAGGAAGCAGTTTAGTTCGCCATTGCTTAAATCTGAGATGCAGCTTTCTGCGATTTGCACGTGATCAACATCATCGGGAATGGGTAGACTGGGTAGCTCTCCCGGCAGCTGGGAGACTGGCACTGCTGGTGTTCGAAGGGGGTTCTGCGTCATTTTGCTCCACCGATCTTATAAGGTTGAGGTCTAGGAAAGCGTTGCAACCTCGGGGGGCTTGTGATTGTTAGGTCGAGTCTTAGCTGATTCTAGGAATCGTCCGCACTACAAATCTTCGCTCTGAAAGCGATGTGAGTTGGAGAAACGGCGCTAAGAAGTGCTCACGTGCATGTCCGTTTTCTGGTAGTGGGCCTTATATTGGCGAGGACCGCTCGTCCGAGGAAACCTATCCATCTGCGTGCCATGTTGCTAGCATTGCTGGCCTGACCGCGTACCGGGATCGCCGAATGGGGCAGACTCAGCTTACCGCTCTCATTATCCAGATTGGGCCTTGCAGGTGTCAGCTATGCGGCCCACGGGTACATCCCGTCTACGTCCCGTCATCATCACGTGCCGGAGCAATGTTCCCGAGAATACCCAGCATCATGCGGACTCCTCGTTAGCGAAGTGAATCTGGTTTCTGAATCTACATTGCAACCCTGACCCTCACTTTAGTCTACTACATCCTCGCTCCACTAGAAGACGGAGCAACTCCATTCCCCTCTGACCCTTCCCCGCTCCCCTTCGTCATTTCCCAGCCTCGGCCCCTATATCTAGCTGGCCAGATACCTGACTTACCAGGTGCTAAAATTCCGTTTGGATCGAGGGCGTCTTTCAATCTCTCATTCAACTTCATCAGCGCGTTATCATTCCAGTTATACGTCCCGGCAACCTGATCCATGAGCATGAGATGAGTCCTGTATTCGCCATAACCTAGCTTCGCCGCATCATCAATCATTTCCCTCAAGCACTCATGAGCTGCTTTCCTACTCTTTGGGTCCGCTGAATCAAACACCAACTCGACGATCAAATGCATTTCTCGCAACCCGACGCAGAAAGCGGGCATGATGTCTATCCCGTACTGGTCATGCCGCTTCTTAGTTAGATCGTAGAGTTTCGTCGCATCGGTCCCTCGAATCGGCGATACGGGGGAGAAAGCAATATGAGCGCCATTCGGGACCCAATTACACCACAGCAACTCCTCAAAATCCGGTATTCCCGCCGCGATGTTGTCTCTAGACCAGAAATACTCATCTTTAGGCAGCGTTTTTGGATCGATCTTCTTGCACCCAGGAATCTTATGAAATTCCTTGTCGATGAAGTCGAGTTTATATTTTCGGATTTCGGCGGGCCCGTACGACATACCGTAGTAGAGCCAGGTGCAATCGCCCACAGGTGTCGTTTTCGCATAATCATGGACGATTTTCTCGGGGATGGGTCCGTCTCCGGTATAATACGTAGATCGTGGCTTCCCTTTTACGGCGAGAGTTTGGACCACGTGACGGAGCTGAGCTACGTTCTCAAGAATATTTCCGATGCGGAGGGGACGGATAATTTCGATCAAGGGAGCTAGATCTTCCTCGTTTTGGAATGTGTACATAAAACTCTCGTATCCGCCCGGGTTTGGCATCAGGGCCATGCCCATCTTTGTGACGATGCCAAAGTTGGATTGGGAGAAGATGCCACTGGAGATCCGTTAGCTTGTATTCTTCATAGGCGCCGAGGGAAACATACTCCTGGTAAGGCCCAAATCCGTAGGGAAAACTTTGCCATGTGTTGTTCCCCGGTAGTGCTCCCATACCTGTTCTGACAACTTCTCCGGTCGGCAGTACTACTTCCAGTCCTGAATGCATCGCCCAGTGGTCACCATACGGCGTGTATCCGACACCTCGATCTAACGTATTTCCAATAACGGATCCACCTCCAAGATCGGGAGGATCGATCCACATATGGTCGTATCCTTTGGCTTTAATGGTTTCGTAGAGAGCGTAAAATGAGACGCCAGGTTCCACGAGACAGGTGTAATCATCTGGGTCTATGGAAAGGATCTGTTTCATTCGTTTTCCGAGGTCGAGGACGATGGAGCCTCGAACGCGGGGGGCGGCGCCGCCATAACCGACTATCTCAAATCAAAACGTGGAAGGTCAAAGGGAGTAGAGAATGGCGGAAGGAGAAGTGTCAGCGAGGAAAGCGAAGGAGAGACGTACGATTTCTTCCCATTGATATCGGAAAGAGCGGGATGTGGTGCTTGTTTGCCCACAGCACTATTTTCTGCACTTCGTCCGTGCTGCCTGGGTAAACAACTGCGGAGGCAACGAGTTCTTCTTCGTCGAGGATGTTCATCATGTCGTGGGTATTGGGATCTATACCAGTCAACGTCCGGAGTATGTTAAGGGATCTGCCGGAGAAAGTACTGACGTTCCATGTACCATCCATCCCTTCCAAACTTCTTATCATTGATCTCGACATTCTCAGCTCCGAGTTGACCTCGCAGCTCATCGATCGCCTGGAAGAACCTCTCCCTTCCAATGCCTTGAGGGATTACTGGTAGTCTTTGTCGTTCCGAGTCGGTCTTCGTTCTCGTCTCGTATATTAATGACTTTGCCTTTTGCGCTTTGCCGAGAAGGCGTTCTGGGATTCCGGAGTGCGCTTCGGTGAGGGTTGGGGTGTTTGGGATTGAGGTTGAAGACATACTTGCAGAAGGATGAAAAAATGGTAGAATTTAGAGTTAAGAGAGGTGTGAATCGAGTTGATATTTTTATATGGATTTATTTCCGCCGTGAATTCATGGAGCTGCTAAGTTGTGGGGCTGACAGCTAGTCTAAGGTTTAAAGCTGGTGGACTTAACTGAAGGACTTTAAACCTCTACGATATTCTATCAGAAAAGACGAGGATGGGATTTGTGAGCTAACTTTCCAGTAAATGTACAGGTAGATGAAATTATCGACAAGCATCTTCTCCGAACCCGACATTGTTGTATACGGATATACCCAGGTATTGCTATGTTTCTGTGAATGCGGGGTAGCTCCGCGGTGTTGGCGTCTTCAGTTGTCCTATGGATGTGGGGCTATAGTTCTATACCTAGCTGACTATTCTTCTTCAATCTTCCATCTTCCACTGATATATGCGAAATCCACTCCCTTTCACGCTGTGTTCTAGGAAACATGTTCGGGACGATTGATTCTCGGTATTCCGGGGCGGCTGGATTTGGCCTAACCGCTAATGGCATCGGCTCGTTTTGCTGATCAGGTGTCCTTAATACTTCCTTTTTCTCACACACCCACCAACAGAGCGTTATGCAGGCGGTATTTCGACGTCTGCTGCAAGCTCGATATAACTCTAGAATCTTGATATCGAGCGCAACTGGTGTCGGCGGGCAGTTAGAAGAGTCTTCACGAGCTGGGTACGCAACCTAGAGGATGACGAACCGCCCCTACAGCACAGGCTGTCATGCCTGTAGAAAGATGAAAGTCAAGGTATTCTTAACCCAAGTCCACAGTCCACAGAGATAAAGACGTTGATTGAGCTGGCTAGTATGATGAAGGGCGACCCAGCTGCGGACGTTGCACTAGAGCTGACAGAAATTGTCCTGGGTATCGCGAGCACAGCCAGATGATTTTTCGGTCGATGAATCCGAAAGTCGCAGCCGGAAGCAGCAATGCTATGGTAAACAGATACTCTGATCTTCCACCGTTCCCTACACCCTATCCGCAGCTGTCCACAAATTGGGAACAGCAGGTACTAGCCCACTTCTTCGACAATTACAGCTTCGTCAAAGCTCGGGACGGTCAAGGCGACTTGGACTTTCTCCCTGAACTTTTCGCCAAGAATTCAGGATCCCGTTGCTTGAATGATTCGCTTCTTGCGGCTTCAATGGCTAATTATGGCAACATCTCATGCATACGTCACCTCCAGACTAAATCCCACAGACTGTATGTGCAGGCACTGCAGTCAGTCGGTGCTGCGCTGAGGAATCCAGTCGAAACAAAGACAGACTGTCCCCTGACATCTGTTGTTCTTCTTCAGCAGTACGAGGTAAGCGATCCGATCACAACAATGTAATAATTAGTTGTATTAAAGCTTCCCATTTCCGGCGTATTTGGCAGCAGGATATGGTGCAGGTGACAGTTTCAATATCTGTTAATGGCAAGATACCCCCTTACAATGATAGTACCAAGATCAAATGGTGTATGCGGGCCACTTGAAAAGTCATTACGACATGGCCGCGCAGCCGAGGTTTCAACAAATTATTATACCCAGTGTGCTTTTATGATGATATCATACAATGGCTGATGATTTTGGTCTAGCTCTTCAGTGGGGTTATGAAAGGTCCTTTAGATCCACACGAGGCTGGACTCACGGAGCTGATCCGCATACGTGGAGGCGAACAGCTTCGATCACCCGTTGGTAGGAGCCTACTTCGCGTTATTCAAGCCAAACGCCAAATCCGAGCTCTGGATGGTACCTCTTCGCAACCCAGTCCGTCCAGCAGCGACGTAACTGCCCTAAGCCCTATCCCAGTTAGAATCCAACTCTGGCAGCTACTGCACGAGGTTTCGCAATCTTGTAGCAAGATAAAAACCCTCGTTTCCCAGGCCGTTAACGTAGAGTTCAACATTGTGGCTCTGGTCGATGCTTTGCGAGGTGCATATCTGATTCAGACGAGGCTCCTCTCTTGGCAGTACACTACTCCCGCAGACTGGAAATATCGAGTGTTCTCACCGGCAGGGGACAAAGATGAAGGAGCTTATCCCTCAAGATTATATCTTTTCGATGATATCCACAATGCAGCAATGTGGATTAGCTGCTGGTGCAGCCATATCCATTTACTGGAAAGGCTCATGGAAGGCCAAAGTCTTCTCGAAATTACAGGATCGGCGGCATCAATTCCTTCGAATGATGACCTACGCATCAATCTTCATGTGGTGGTGGATGACATCTGCGCGAGCGGCCCGTACATGCTTGGAGAGATCGACGAGTACGGTTCACTACGAACCGGCGGTGTTGGCAAGGGATTGGGCGCTTTCTATTTCTTACGCGGTCTCCATGTTGCGAACATGGTGGATGACTTGAAATGGAATCAGAGGTGCTGGATCCTGGACTGCTTATTCAAGATCGGCCACTCTCGAGGAATAAAGATGGCCCTACGGTCCAGGGGTAGATTTTTGGAAACGCACAGATGGACATCCGACGCGGAAATCGCTCATGGAACGCTCATGCAAGATCAGTATTTTACTATTCGTGATCGGCCACCGTGGATTCTACACTGACAGGGACCGATGGACTTGAAAGGAGCACGGGGAACTAAAGCTGGACCTGCTCTTATTGCATCAAAATAAGACATGTACAACATCCTGGACGCATTGATTATTCTAAGCTGCTTTACGGCATATGACCTGATACTGACTGGTGGCCGATGTGCATGCCTGTACAGAACAACGTTTTCGCCCTGTACTGGGTTCTTTGACCTCTGCTATAGACTTTGATTGGATTTCCTAGCCGCGAGAAGTTCCGTCTCCACTGTCTTGGACTTGCGCCTAGTTGGATCAGATTATAGGGGGAGCAATCCATCTGATTGAAGGCGCACGGCCATGGATCGTACGCCACATTTATGCGTCCGGTTAGCAACTGCGAGTCGCCCATCTAGCTATATTGGGGATGGGGCTGTTCTTTCGAATCTCTCAACTATTGGCGCAACGCGAAAGCTCAGGTATTACTTTTCATGGCCATTATACACCTCCAGTCCACGGAAGTCTTCCCGCTCCCCACAGCCTCAGTCGCACCGCTAACTTAATCTGAGAAGATTGGATAAGCTTTCTTTGGAGATTTGGAGTAAAAGCCTCTTCAGTGGAAGTAGAAAATGGAGTCCCCATCGTTTTGCTTCAGGCGTACATCGCTCTTTTCGTTTCACACACCCATTGTTCTATTAGACCGACAATGGCTATCTTCATCCTCCTCGTTGTTTTAGAGACTCTCCTCTTATGCGACCTATCTCAAGCTTGCTACCTACACGCTCATGGCAGCGCCCACTTTCAATTTAACCCTTCGGCTATCGCAGCCCAAAACAATAAAGCCCGCCCAAACCCTAACCGCAGACTTGCTATCGACAACGTCCGCGTCTTCAATGGCCACAAAATCCTGCCTCCCAGCACTATTATCATCGACGGCTCCATTATCGGCTCCGATACTGAAGATGCACAGCATTTCGACGCCCAAGAGTCGGTTCTCCTGCCCGGCCTCATAGACTCGCATTTCCATCCATCCAACATGACGCATCTTCAAGATCTAAGTCGCTTCGGGGTCACGACAGGCTTCATAATGGCCTGTTTCTACCCCGATATGTGCGCATCGTTGCAGAACCACATTGGCCTTACGGATGTGAAGTTGGGGTCTGCGCCTGCTTCTGCACCCGGGAGTACACATGGAAATCTGACCGTTATGGTTGATCCTACTGGATCTCTGCTTGTGCATAATGCAAGTCAAGCTAAACCTTGGGTGGATCAGCAGGTCGCTTGGGATCCTGATTTCATCAAACTAATCGCTGAGGCCCCAGGCCTTGACGAAGCAACACTCAGGGCCCTTACCCGGGAGTCCCATAAGAAAGGGAAGAAAGTAATCGCCCATGCGGCAGCCTACGACGCCATCAAACAAGCGATGACTGCGGGTGTCGACCAGATCCACCATAGCACCCTGGATAAACCGCTCGATAAACATCTCGTGGAGCGCATCCGTGACCGCAAACAAATCTCGACACCAACTCTTGCCATGATGCAAGCCATCTCTAAGAACAACCCGAAGAACAACTTCACCTCTGCCAGTCAAAGTGTTACCTTGTTACACAAAGCTGGAGTCCCAATCCTCGCTGGGACGGATGCAAATCTTCAACCTGGGCTGGTTGCAAATGTACCATTTGGGAATAGTCTGCATCTGGAACTTGAGTTACTGGTTGCAGCGGGACTATCACCCCTTGAAGCTCTGAGGGCTGCAACTGTGAAACCAGCGAGGTATTGGGGCTTGGAGGATCGAGGGAGAATTGCTCCAGGTATGCGAGCGGACCTTTTGTTGGTTGATGGTGATCCTCTTGCAAATATTAGTGCTACCAGAAATATTAAGAAGGTTTGGTTGGCTGGCGTGGAGTATTCAGGAATCGTTTGAGACTCTACAGAGGTCAGAGGATCTCCTGTCCACACAGTCCTTAGTCTGTGAAGTGGGAAACTTATAATTTTTGGTGTAGTCATACACAATTGCTTTACTTCTGCTCGGTTGAAATATTATTGGGTTTACAATATATCATTTCGCTCATTCTCCGGCAATGTGCTTCTCGTCTCTTCCCTTGTGCAAAGTAGTAGCGACTTTCCCGGTCAGGAGACTATCAACATTCGGCAACAGCAAACTTGCTATGATCGCAACCCCCGAGAACGCAATCGTAGATAGAAATACAGTCCGATACGCGCTCGCGTTAGCTTCCTGATACGCTCTTGTGCCGATTGCGAGGATTTGAGGCGTTATTCCCTTCACCTTCTCGAAAGCGCTTGGGCCGACCGAGAATGCAGCGATGAAGTCGGCGACAGACGAGGCAGGCAGGCCCGCATTGATTAAAGCGGGAGGAACCTGCGCAGCAATGGTTTGCGTGAGCCGATTGGTGAGAATTACGGTGTAAACTGTTGCTGCGATGCTGGAAATGAGGAAGCGAATGGAACCCGCCACACCACTTGCGCTACCGAGTGCGGACTGATCCTTGGCGGAGAGAGTGACTATGGTGATCGCCAGACTTTCAGTCCAACCGATGAAGAAGACGCCAAAAGATACAAGCACACAGGCTCGAGTTCGGGTGTCAGGAGTGCAGGTTGCAACGGTGGCGAAGCAGATTCCACCGAGTATAATGGTGACGACGCACTGCCATTTCAGATATCCAATGGATTTGGCCACGAATCCTCCCGCGATTTCTCCCATGATGATGAAAAGGCCCACGAAGCTGGCGAGCCATGGTCCGGTCATCGGCCCGCCGCTGGAATAAAGGACTGATACCATACTAGGCCAGACGATGGCGAAAGCGTAATAAATACTGGCTCCAAGACCAGAGAGCACAACCGAGGCATTCCAACCACCGTTCCTGAACAGGTGCAATGGTACGAGCGGCT
>AJFK01000203.1:0-21845 GCA_000467715.1 Hysterium pulicare CBS 123377 | reverse complement strand
ATTATAGAAATATAAAATTATAGAAATATAAAATTATAAACGTATAGTATTATAATATTATAATATAGAAGTATAAATTTAAGATAAACCTTATGCATAGAGAGCAATAAAACACTATTGATTTATAGATACGTATATAGTAAATAAATTAAAGAAGACAACAACTAAGTCCATCACTTTCCCCCAACAACCACAGGCGTCGTCACCACAACATCATCTGTAATCGCCTTCGCAACCTGCAAATACCCCTCAATAGCCGTATACGGACCCTGCACCAACTTCGCCTCCAAAGCCTCACTCCCAGCCGCCGCGTTCCCATCAATGGAATAAGCATTAAACCTCGTAATCTTCTTGTCCTTCACATTCTTGTCCTCAACGTAGTAGGGCTGCAAGTATCGGTACTGCGCACCACCGCCTCCCTGCGTCGCAGTAGGAGGACTGAGCGGGAGATGAACGGTGGGGAGTTGTGTCGCTGATGCCGAGGCGATGGCCGCTGCTCCTGGGGCGGGAGGGCGGATGGAATTGATGTATTTTTCATCCAATGGCGCGGTTGAATCGAATGGAGAGACATCGATGGATGATAAGAGGGGACCGACGGCCCAGAAGGCGGAAATCCGCTTCAATGCGCGCTCGACGGTGTAGTCGGGTAGTTTTAAGGATTTATTTGGCAGAATTGCGCTGTAAGCGTGGACGGGAAGGAATGGATCCATGATTAGTGTTAGGACTTGGAGATAGGAATCGTGAGATGGTGGGGCGTTGGCTGGATCGCTTGGTGGGATCCAGTATGGAGTGAACTTGGGAAAGTTTGAAGTAGCAATGGGGATGCGAGGGTCTTTGCCACGCTTTTTGGTATCCTGGGCGAGAGTGTCGTTGAAGTAGGTGTAGATATGTGTATAGTCGATATCTGTGGATGTTCGTGTAGATGGATTTTTAGGCAAGAAGTACCCGACCAATCCATCGAATGTGCGTTCTTTGTCCCCAAATTTGATGGGGAACGTGTATCCTAAGTTATCATCTGGAGGGAGCTGATCACCTTCAGTCGGATCAAGGAGGGTACGGCTTGGCGGAGGTTGTTTGTTTTGCTCCTTGAGTTTGTCTACGTAGTCTTGCCAGTAGGTACTCCAGTTCTGGCTCTCTTCACATGCCAACTCGAGGCTCCACCCTGCATTGACAATAGCCAAAGGCTTCCCAACGATAGCCGAACTGTAAGTAGCATAGGATTTCGGAGCATGAGCTTGGTTGTCATCAATGCTCTGATTGATCATGTCGAAGAAACCTCGTAAGTATGACGGATCGTCTTGAGTGATGAGAAGATTGATTATCTTGTCAAGTTCCGTACTAGCCCCGGCTGCGGTCGTGTCACTTGGAGGATCGAAAGGCAGAAATTTAAACCCGGCAGATGTCCTATGTCTTCCTCCGAGCCTCACTTCGCGGTAGAAGGTGCCATCTGGGAAGAACAGCTGTAAACCTTGATTGGCATAATTGACCACCATCCATCCAATGACAGGTCCTGGGTCCAAATCCCAATCGGTCGCCTTTCTCCATATTCCAGTGTCCTTGTCTTTAACAACAAATGAAGCATTCAACCTTGCTGGTTGATTGATACTTGGAGGGAGAGCAATCAAGGGGCACGCTGCATGGTCCGTCTGCGCAATAACGGTGTTTGCCCTGGAAGTTGCAAGCTTGGGATCTTCACCTGTAACGGTTCCAGGGAAATACGTATCCGACATGCATGGAGTGATCGTTGGTATGGCTCCAGCCCGACGAGGTCCTGGATCTATAGCGCAAACGACTTGTCCAAACTTGTCTACAACATTGAGCTTTGTGAACATAAGCTGGCCATGAGTAACGGGCTTCATTGGTTGAGCATTAGTGTTCACAGCGATATCGCCGTAAGGAGTGAGGCTCGTCTCGGTGTCCATTGCGACGAGGAGATCATTTGGATCTGCAACTCTAGTCTTCTTGACCGGATCGATCAAAGCGGGATTAATTGCCGTTTCTGCCGCAAGTATAGGCAGTGTCGTTTGATTTGGCAGGCGCACGAGTGGTTTCAGATGCGTTCCTTCACATAGTGTGAGGAGATGAGATGTTAAACCAGTCATTGGAGTCGAAACAATCTCTAGTCCGGATACGAGCTTCAGTAGGTTATCTCGTTCGGCTTGTGGCATGTTGTACTTGTCAGGATCATTCAAATCATCTGGATTGGTATTTTGAAAGATCTGCGTAAGTGTAGTTTGCAAAGTGGAGGCTGCCTGAGGAGTAAGGTAGCTCCGGCCTGTGATATGCCTGACATCCGTGACTTGATTTTTGGGGTCCGCTAGATCGACGTTCGCGCCGTAATGGACAACTTTTGCGCCCCAATTTGAAAAGCGATCATACTCGTTGAGGCTCCACTGGTCAAATGGTATGTGGTAATAGGTTGCTTCCCATTCAATAAATAATGGTCGCCAGGGTTGCGTATTTTGCCACTTGTCCCTTCCTCTGCTCTCTTCTGCAACGTTATCGTTCGAGTCTCTTCTTGCTAATTCGTCATGATACCAAGGGATAACTCTCGGGGTCTCGACAGCTTTCGTATTGGTATCGTTGGAACTATTCAGCTCTCGGAACTCCTCAAGTAGCTTGATTGCCCCTTCTTGGAGATCTGATGGAAGTTTTGGTTTCACCGCTTTAATGAAATGATCTTCTGATGCTTCCCATCCAGCTATAGATGACGTGTACTTTTTTGGATCCGGCGTCACTGTTTGGGTTTGAAGCCGCACGTTCAAAGTATCTACAAAGTCGGCGTCCCAACCTCGACTGAGGTTACCAAACAAGATGGTGGGATCTTTCCTCTGGAAAAAGCGACCAGGGGTGCCCTTTGAAGGATCAGAGAGGCTATTATTCAGGGTCGTTATTTGCGTATCCCAATCAGTTTTCCATGTCTGGAGTTGTTTCAGACGGCCCATCCAATTGGAGATGTGTTGTCTGTAATCATCAGACCTGGTATTCTCGATGAATCCAGACACGTAATTCCACCAGGCGGCAAATAAATACCACTGCTTCTTGGATGTCTCCCGAGCTAGATTGTCAATCACTGCTTGCTTCCTGTTTAAATCCTGTAGGGCATTTATTTGCGGAGTTGTTGCCTCTACCGGTTTATCGCCTGGAGCTGACTGATGCTTGAAGAACCACTGCGTACCACTCTCAATCTTTTCGAAGGATTGTTCGTATGCCTCATCGGATGCGGCTTGAAGCCCATCAACATCATCGTCCTCTTGCTCGTGAAGCAAGTACTGAATGCGTAGCAAATCTTGATACACATCGTGCATCTTATCGTCCTTTTCGTCTTGATGAGCTTGACAAAAGGCTAGCAATGCGTCGATTGGCGTAGCGCCTACGGAAATCGGTTGTTTGTGCAGCATGGCAAGACCGGCGTTGTCTGCTTGTACTGTGCTAGCAGGAGACTTGGCCGTAAGGTCGAAGACTACGTCATATTTCGATGCATGACATAGAATCCTGGAAGCAGAAGAGGAATCTAGCCACTTCTGAACATCATCGGACACTTCTTTGATCTGCATTCGACAATCGCTTAGTCTTTTGGAGTGGATTGGTACTGTAGAGTTGATTTTGTCTAAGTACGTTGTCAAGGGATCAGCATCGGAATTTGAGTGCCAACCGATGACACTGTAATCCGCTTTAGCCTTATGGAGATACTCCTTCGTTGTTTTACCGCCGCTGGTAACGATATACTCGAAATTGTCCACTATACTGAAGACATTCATATTATGATGCGTAAAATCCGCGAAAAGTGGATTACTCGAAGTCATGACTGTTAAGTCTACGTTTGAACTTGCGTCGGCTGCCGATAAATCCCAATCCTCCACTTTGGTCTTCTTGCCAATGAAAACTTCGGCTTGGCTGTCGATAATGGCAGTATTGTCGGGAGTCATGCTGACTGAGCTGAGAAACGGACTACGCTCCGCTTCCAGATCAAAGTCCAGCCCATACTTTTCACCAATCTCATCAATGTTTGACAAGGTGTCGCTCTCGACAATCCAGGATTCAAAATCTTTGATAGTGAGTTCCTTCGGGTAGTCTACACCAGCTGTCCCAATTGAGCCCTTGTCAATTCGACGCGTAATCAGCCAACGGTTGGGTACTGGGCGGAAGTCGGGCGTAGTTGTATCAGCATCTGCGCCAGACGACGGACCGACTCCACTGCGAGATGGATATCCTTGTTGGCGTTTTCGTTCGGTTTGCGTTTCAGGAGTATTTTGCGACTTGTCCACGGTAGCGCCACCTGCACTTGAGGAGCCTATCCGGTAGAATTGAGGAATAGTCCAATGTAGATAGACACCAAGTCGCGAGTCTCTGCGAATTCCACTCCCCAGATCTGTGACTCTCGAATTGAGGTCGGCGGGCGTCGCAGAATGGAGATCAACATGGTCTAACACGTCGTTCTCGAGCAGCTGATCGTGAAGTCGTAGGAAAGTGTAACTTGAAGCGGATTAGCAAATCAAGCGAGCTTGCAATCCGGATGAGGACAAACTTTGGTTGCGTAATTGGTGCTATCTTGTAGTTGTTGAGAGGGTCGCAGCACTGCTCAGTGAGTACGAAAGCATCCAAAGCACATGGTATTAAGACTGTTGTGACGGGATCTCCAGGTGGAGGATTAGCCACCACACCAGACATAGTTGCAACAATTCAAGCAAGAATGTTGCTTGGTATTACAGCTACTTCAAGTATGTATAATAGAAGATATCATGTCACAAACTTGGGACGTCTCGATGAAGGAAAGAGAAGCATGTGAAAGCTCAAAAAAAAGAGCTTCTGGATGCATCGTGCTATGCCCGGTTCCCATGGGTCTAGCATGCCTCGTCTAAAAAAAGAATCGATGTAGATGCGGGGTCAGGACTCAGCTGTGGATGTTCGAATGGCTGGAAAATGATGGCGGATGGAGCTGTGAAGACGGATCTGATGGAATGGAAAGTGTAGACGGAGTAGATATGTGACTATGGCCTGCCCGCTCTACCGTAATTCCGTTTCGGGAGCTTGGCGCTTCGGTCATGTTGAGCTGAGCTTCGACGCAAGCCACACTTTGCTCCACCATGCAAGCCATCACCGTTTCATTCACAACTAACTGCCTCTACTATGGTCCGGACTAGGCGCTACTCATTATTCCATATGCCGTAGCTGAAATGTCTGACTCTCTTTTTGAGCTTCCCGGTGGAGCATTGACCGCGTTTCCAGAAATGAACGACTCTCATGTTTCATCGGGCATGCAGACCGGAATGCTCGTTAGTCACCAAGTCACATGGTGCCGAATAGTGTGCATCTCGTTGCACGGCCTCTTCGACTTTAGCTGGTGCCGGGACGTTCTCTCTGTGACGCTGGAAGAAGCCTCATCCTACACCGTGAAGCCAGGAACTCTACGAGTGAAGTTCGATCGAGAACTTCAAGGGATAACTCGCTGCTATGGCTACCGCAGCCCTCTCTCCTCGGAATCAGGTTCTGCGAAACCTTCGTAAAGAGGTCCAGCGAGATGCTACACCTTCTACGGGGCAAGAAGACCGCGACTCCTTACCTCTTCCGGCTCTGGGAGATATGCAGATACACTCATTCTTCAAGCCTTCTTTGGAGGCTGGCACATATTCGATAAACGTCTCTCAAGAGGTGGTAATAACTTATAACGCCGACGAAAATGGCAAGAGTGCTGTAGTTCACGAACAACTCCCCCTCGGATTAAAAGGAGAAACAACAGCAATCCAGACTTTCGAAGTTGTCGCTCCACAATTCAGCATCGACCCGAAAGATATACACAGCACTTACCCACCACAAGGACATGCAGACCAGCCCAATGTGCTCCCTCACATAGTCTTCAATGACCCGCACCTACCTTGGGAACGTAGTGCACCGGGCATATCTGAAGACATATCAGACCCGAAGGAGGATGCGATCCCCTGGCTCGCTGTCTTTCCATTTGATTGCAGTGCCCCTAAGGAAGAGGATCAAGAGCTAAGGTTGTCATCCGATCAATTAAATTGGTTGAATGCTACTTTCAAGAGGACTGATGCCGATGGCAACCCTCTGGAGATCAAGCAGTCTTCTGCATTCACGGTTCCGATGACAGTGGCCGAGTACCTAGCATTACCAAATCTGCCAGATCCACCTGCAGCTCCATCACCTAGTACCAGCAAGCTCAGCATTCCAGCTTTTAAAAAAGACCCAGATTACTCGGAGATATCTAGCCTTTCGACTCCGGTAGAAGTCATTTTCCTTTCAGGAAAGCTTTTCAAGCAACTGTTTCCCTTGGACTCTACCACAAGTCAGCCTGACGTTCGAGCCTTTAGCTGTCTTTCTCATGTACGAAACGTTAACACTGCGGGTATGGTCCAAGCAAGCGCACAAGATGCCGAAAGTGGTCTATTCTCAATTGTTCATTCCAAACGAACGGGACCGACTGATATCGCCCAAAATACTCCTCCAAGGCCGCAGATTGTGCACATGATATCTCTGGAGTATGTCGATCAGATGAAAGGGATCGATCAGATGGCTGACAACGAACTCGTTGCATTCATCTCGCTTTACCGCTGGAACTACCTCTGTCAGCCTCCTATGACCGTCAATTTCGTGGACTCCATGAGAGACCTCGGAGCGACAATGAAAGATACGAAAGATCAGGTGGCGAGAAATTTGCTACGCTGTCCTGATGGCACTTTAAATCAGCTCCGAGTGCAAGCAGCATTGGCAGGCACTACCGGCAGTTCATCTCTTAAGCAAGATAAAATTACCAGCCTCAAACTGGCAATGATTGAGCGACTGACGAATGGCTATACATTAATTCGCCATCGTACAGCATCTGGCGAAGAGACAGTTGCTTTCACAAGGGGCCCGCTTCTCCCTACTGCCTCTCCATCAGCCCAGGATGGGTGGCCATATAACTCAACTTTTGGCCAGGACTATCAAATCTTTGACAAATCCTTAGGTATCATGGACATATCTTATAGCTCCGCGTGGCAAATAGGAAAACTACTCGCAACTTCGGACTTGGGCTTCGTGGCAGCTTTGATGCGTGTTCGAGCTATGGCACATAAAGCCGGCAGCCAGGCATCTAATTTGGTAGCTGCTAACGCTATCATCGGCATGAAGGGCAAAAGAGCGGTGTTTAAGAATTTAGCACACACGACCTCGGCTTTGAATGATATAGCCACAGCTACTTCCACACATGCCTCCCCAACCCCAGGCTTAAAACAACGGTGGAGCCATACCGGACCTATTCCGGCAGACATCAAATCACAGGGCCATCCGACATTAAACGCGGAGGTATCACACGCTTTTGTGGCAGGAGTGCGCCGACAAGTGGCCGCCACATCTTCTAGTGCTGAATCCGAAGATACCATATTTGATGAGTTGACGCTGGCGGCGTCAACTGATTGGGCCTACGTCCACCAATGGATTATGGATAGGCTTTGGCTAAGTGGACTACCAACTCACTATTATATCAATGATCCATCGTTTCTACCACCTGAGAGTATACGATTCTTTCAGATTGATACCAATTGGATGGATTGTTTTATTGATGGCGCTTTGAGCGTCGCGAATCATATGGCCCGGGATGACGACCACGTGCGAGATGCTATAAAGACTCAACTGAACACATTCTTCTCCACTCCGTATACCGATAAGCAGGGCGAACCTCTACATTACCCGCAGGTCCCAACGTATGGGTTTCTGCTTCGTTCAGCCGTTGTGACTGTCTTCCCCGACCTAGTTCTCGACATTCCTTATCCAGATGAGTCAACCCGTAAAGGCAGAGTGCCAATTCTTCTGCAAAAGCATCTAGGAAAGGATGTGTTACTTGTGCTGCTTGATAGACCACCCGAAGAACTGGTTACAATCAAAATTTCCCAACCACCCCATCAGCAGAGATTTAGCGCAGGAGACGCCCTTGACAATGCATCCCTTGAGTTCTTGTTTCGCAAAGTGTACAGAGACATCAACCCAGTCACGAAGCAAATTGAGAAAGACTTCCTCCATGAATTTGCAGGACCACAGAAGTTATACCGTCCTGGACATGAACCAGCATCACCCGACCCACATGATGTAGCCGCTTCTGTTACGGTCACTAAAGAGCCTTTATATGACTGGAATACACGATGCCTTAATTTTCCTACTCTCGAGAAGTATCTTCTGGGTGATGACAGCCTATTTGTGAAAGAAATGCCGGATGAATGGGGGCCTGGTGGCAAGTTCAAGCTCTCTAGCGCTATGACTGCGTTGATGCTCAACGACACTATGAAGTACCTTGAGATCAAGGGCCTCAATGCAGATGGGAAAATAAAGAACCCACAAAAGCCCTACAAGATCCGGGCAAGAGACTCAGCATCTTCCTCGCAAGTGGACAGTGCGGATAAAAAGATTCAGAGCATTAAGAACGGGTCATCTTCCACGTCAGCACCTCTCACACAGATATCCAAGGATGCAGTTCCTGCGGTGCCCCAGTATACTACGATACTACTTCCATCAACCTCAGCGCGAGCCCAAGCACAGTCTCTGCCCGTAACACCGCCCCACTTAACCCGACTCGCACCACTCACTCCAGTCAAGGCAACAGGCGCTCCACCTCCGGCCCCTATTGTACCAGTCGCACATGACCGGTCCTTCAAATACGCCATCTTCCCCTCAACATCAGCATACGTTGCACCGCAACCCAACCAACCCTCCTCAAACTCCTACGTCTTCGTCGACACGCCCTACGTGCCCGACCTCATATTCAGCATCAACATCAATCCCGCAATGATGAATCCAATCGATGTTCCAGATCCCTCGAAACCAGGCCAGACCATTAAAAAGAGCCTTTGGCTTCGAGAAGTTCAGATCAAGATCCCAATCGGCGATGCAAGCAGGAGAAAGGGCGACGCTGATATCCAAGGCCTGGGGCTCGTGTCTGATTCTGCGTCCGCTGGTCTACGCGGCCGTATGCTGAATAACCAGCGCTGGGTGATTCATCTAGACCCAGGTGCTGAATACATGATAGTGCGTGTGATTCCCCGATCAACGAAGATGGCGACGCCCGTTGAGTGGAACCGTAATTTGTCATTCAAGCTTATGGAGGTTGATGTCGCTGGGTCTGATGTACCTGGACTAGGGGCGGATATACAGAGTGGAAAGGTCAAGCCGCCGACTGGGCCGGTTGAAGTCAGAGTGAGAGAGTTGTATGGGTTTTTGTTAGCGGATGGGAAGACTTGGCAGGATCAGGGGAGTGCGAATTTTAATTGGAAGGTTATGAGGAGGACGGGATTTGCGACGGGGTGGAGACCTGATCCGCCGCCCAAGGCTGCTTGATTCTGAGATTTGATATGATGATTTGATATCTTTAACGCTGATTTTGTTTGCCCCTTTTAATGACATTCTTTATTCTTAATATTTTTTTCATCATGGAGGCAGCATTAATACGTAATCAAGGAAATAGTTAATAGTATTTTTAAAAGTTGCAGTGGTCCGACAAGTGCGTTTGACACCTATGCGCATTGCGAGGGATGTTCTTTTCTTGGCGGCCAGGACATCAGTTGAGGTTGTTAACGAGATAAATTACCAAGCTTAAACTATATACGAGGCCAGAAAGAAGGCCTATCACGAGTCTAATGTATACTCCAGGCGCCACGAATGGTTGCGCTCAATGTGCCCCACTACCTCCTCGCAATCCGTCCAGCAACAGCAACAAAAACTCCAATGGTCGCACTTAACCACGCAACACTACTCCACACATATGCAGGCGTCCCCATATACCACCTCCCCATGACGCCATCTTCCGGACTTTCGCCCGCCGTAGGATGCTGCTCGTTCACCAGCGCCTGCACGCCTACTATCTGTGCCAGAATCAAGCAGCCCGTGGCCAGCAGCGCCAGGAACGTGGTAAAAGAACCAAGCATGCTCACAAGCATATTTGAAGTTGAGTATGGTGCCGATGATGCCGCGTCCGCAGTCGTCTCGCTGCCTTCGGATTTTGCAGGAATAGATCTGTAGGTGTACCCGGGGACAGGCTCTGTAGTCGCTAAAGCAGATTTCGCAGCAAGAGCTAGATAAATGACGGAGAAGAGCGTGGCAAGGCCTACAAGTACGGCTCCTGCGACATATAAACTCGCGCTCGCAATGACCTTCTGACAAAGTTGGGTGTCGTCGAATCCGGGCTTGAATCTCGCGATGCATGCTTTCATTCCTTTGTTCCCCAGAAAGCTCGTCCGCTGGCAGGTCTGGTTGTAGGTTGAGATGTCATCGATTGTTTCGGTGGGGACTCTGTCGCACGTGTAAAAGGGAGAGGCGGAGATGACGATGCCGTTGGGTTGGCCGGTGCTGTTGTAGAGTGCGGAGCGGGAGTAATGGGGGTTGTAGATTGTGGCGAGGGTTAAGGACATGCTAATTAGGAAGAGAATTGGGGGGAGGATGAGAGCCAGAATGGAGAGGATTCGGAGGATTAGGGGACGAGATATTGGTTGAGGAGTTGCGTTATGGGGGTGGTGATGGTGTGCCATTGTGTGAGGATTGATTGAGATGGTTGGAAAAGATGAATGCTAATATGATGCGAAAACCAAAGATTTGAGGATGAGGAATGTGGAGCTTGCAAGTATAAGAGCGGAGATAGATAGCGTGCTATAGCTTGAAACTGAAAACGAATCCATATCATAAATTGGTGGGAGAACGTTTACACCTCGAAAAATTGAACCGAGGATGGAGAATCCAGACCACTGCTCTGACGCACTTCGACGATGGATCTCTTAAGCGCAATATGCATATGCATGCACAATGCAAAACTATGTCTCAGCTTACGCCACTTCTCCGCTCTTACTAGAGGTAGCGCCGCTGAAAGAGGATGAACCTCAGCTCGCGACGCTGGAAAAGGCGTCCTAAACCCTGTACGGGAAAGGCGTAAGGGGTTAGTTCAAAGCTTGGCGGCCCTAATCCAACAACCCGTCTTTCATTAATCCATACTCTGCTTCTTATTTGACCCTTCACCCTTTACCGACCTTATAGATCAACACTTATGCACTACAACACGCGGACACATGCAGTCGTGTTTATTGATTCTGCTGTTTCATTTCAGCTATGGCTTTCCAGCCTCCAACTCGCAGGCCGCGAATTCTTGCCGCACCAAATTAATGCAGCGCGGCAGCTGTACCAACTTACCACGACTGGACCGAGGGGCGACCTTGAGTTCGAAATCCCGGGAGCTTGGCCATACTCATACGCATGTGTTGAGTCTATTGATGCTGCATCTAATGATCTTCGGAAAGAGCCAACCCACTAAAGCATCTATTTCTACATAATCACGCTTTAGATTCTTCTACTCGTCAGTACCCGGTCATAACACGCAATCAAGAGCCTTCAAGCGGTATGATACCGCTGACCAGCTAAGTATCCGGTCCCTTCATGACCCTTAAACCTCAAGGCGACTGGGCCAACTGAGGTGCAATCAGACGCTAGATTTCGACAGCAAATCTTGTGGCAAGATGTCGGATAAGACTGTGCACAGTTGGCACATCAACATTAACAACGGCGACTCTTCCATCGTCTTGCTGGTTCAAGAAAATGAACTTGCAACAGCCAAACCGAAGATCCTCAAGGCTGTCTTGATCGATGGAGGGAAATCTTCCAGTCCTCAAGCTATCAAGGATGTAATTGGTAAGATTGAGGGACGGTATGATCTGCCCGATGGAGATACTCAATTGAAATTTGATAGCGTTATGATAACGCATTGGTGAGTCCGTCGTGTTATTCTTGTGTGAGCCTGTAGCTAAGGAAATTTATTAGGGATATGGATCACTACAAGGGAGTCATCAGTTTGCTCGCTGAAGACTTTACTAATCAACTGTTCGAAGTGGATGAATATAAGGCTTTGATTCCAGCATCAGTAAAAAAATACAAATCGTGGATTCTCACTAAGGCCGGCGAGACGGTTGATGATGCGACGATAGAAGCAGATTTTGATAAATTGGATTCAGCAGAAGTCCTGGAACTCAACCGTGCAGCCTCATTATCGGAACGACAAGCATGGGACCAGGTCCGGAGTACCAACAAAAACATTGCGATGAAAAGCAGGTATCTGAGATATGCGAGCGACTTTCCAGACAACCCAACAATTGTTCAAACCCCCACGGTTGGAATTACAGTCACGCCTGACAAAATGGTTACAAAATTCTTTGTGCCATACATGGTCGACCAGATTAGAGGCCGAATCGGGCCACCTGTGACCGAAGACGACGCAAAGCCAAAACCAGCATCTAGACGCCCAGCAAAGAGGAAAATTGCTAAGATTACCTCAGTAGAGCCCAAAAAGAAGCGTGGCAAAAAGGCTGCTACACCAACAGATGATCCAACACCCTCAACACCAGCTGTGGAGAAGTACAAGGATCCGGAAGACGTCCCTGATTCCCTTCAAGTCAATTTAGACGATAAGTATGTTGCAAGTGGAGTCAACGCTGTTGCAGTTTCAACCGCAATCAAATACCATTTAGGAATACCTTACCCACTCGAAAATAGCGACGATGCCTCCGTACCTCCTACTTGGATCAAAAATCCAAACAACTACAAAGCTTGGCGCTTCAACCTGGTCGCTATTCTACATGATTCAGCTATGCAATATTTAGGAGCTGAGGTTTTTCAAGACGGGCTCCTAGCTTCAGGAAAGACTCAAACTGATCTCACAAATCCGGCTTTGTTAATTGGTGCCGCGGGCTGGAATCTTGGTACAAACGACGGCCCAAGAATGTACATTGTGGCTGGAGACCAGTACATCATTGGCGATACTCCTCTTATGAAAACAACTGTTTTTACGGCAGTGGCTAAAAAGGCCAGCGCTTCTATTCCTCTCAGGGATGCATCTATTGAAGATGTGACGCTGAAACCAGCAAACAAGTCTGAATTCACCTTTAAGCCGCATCGAGACGTCGTCAACTCCACTGGAGGAAACCTTGGCAAGGGCCTGCGGTTTACAAAAACTCGCAAGAATAGCCACGAAAAGAACTCTGCTTCTATAGTTTGCTTTATTATTGCTCCGACAGGGAAGACAGAACCAAAAGATTCGTTCAAGCTTTTGCATTATCTTGGTGGTGATGTTTTGTGGGATGTTGAAGGCGCACTTGTTTCATGGCTCCAGAATGGGACAGGTGCAAATAAATGGACATCATTGATTTCGGCAATGAAGTTAAGCCAGTGAGTCAAACTATATCCATTTATGCTTTTAGGCATGCTAATGTTTTTCAGCCACGGTGCGAATGAGTCGACCGAAGTATCTTTCTTCGAAGCACTTTCTCCAAGTTTCATTGTCGCGTCTGTGACCGAATCCGGCGAATATTACCATCCACGTGAGTACTTTTGATCGTCTCTATTGAAATATTTGAATACATAATGGAACGAACGCCACTCTCTGATCCGACATCCCTTTTTCTTTGATATGCTGAGAGCGTATTCACTCTCATTTGCTGGTTTCGATGGCTTCTCCCCCAGTAACGAGGTGCTCCCGAATGTTCGAGAGAATTACCCACTATAGGTCGGCTTGAGAGAGGTGGCAGTGATTTGCTTCATTAGTTTTGCATCACAACTGTAACGGCCGCCTCCCAGCTTCCCTAAGCACGGACTCTGCACTGCCCATTCTTTTTTGCATGAATCTATCACAGCGATGCATATTCATGAACATTACTTGTAAAAACTAGCATCTTGTCTCTTTCTTAGTTTCATCTACATTGAGATTTGCTGAGTAAGAGAAACCCTACAGATGCCGAGACTTTAGCTTTCATCGATGCGGGGATCGCAACCTTGCGTGAAGATGATATACAGAAAGCCAAAGCGAAAATAAAGCCAAACACAGATTCGAAAGACGAAATGGTTACGGAAGTTGATTTGATGGATCGATATCCACCGCTACTGCTGACAAACTATCCTGGTATTTAGCTATTCTCTCAAATCTAACAGTTTGCTATTGACTGATTGCATATAGGTTGGTTCAATACCACAAGTAAAAAGCCGTACGATCTTGATGCTTTCACTTCTAAGGGACTTGTTGATCAAGACTTTCAAATGAATCTAAAGGGGCTGTATAAGTTAGCGAAGCTTGACAACAATATCATCGCAGCCTTTACGTCGACGTATCCGAATGATGTTCCAAAGCTTTCTAAAGAGGCGGCTTTAGTGGAAAGGAATGAGCGGAGGCTTGCAATGGCAGCGCTCTTGCAGCTTCGTATGAGCGAAATTTCACCCCAGAAATCAGACGAAAAAATCAAGGCTTGGATTCTCGTCCTCGGCCTTGACGAAGATCCCGTAAATCCCAAGCATGGTGCTTGGTATGCTGACGGTACGTTGAGAAAGTTGGAGCCGGCGGAAAAGAAAACCGTTGCTGTTGACCCTCCAGCCACCGTCTCGACAACACATGCAACAGATGCTATGGTCGTTGAAACGAGCACGAAAAAAACAGTAGCAGCAGCTACAGATGGAAAAACTGTTAAAAAGACTCGAGTGGTGCCTACCGCTCGAGTTGCTGGTTGGGCAAGAACTGCAGAGGTGGTCTCAGATCCTGGGGCCGACGCCTCACCAGTCCCCGTCAAATCAGAAACAGACGACAAGGACGATATGCCCGTCGAGCCTACCGATCCCAAACTGGCTATAAAACAAGTTGTTCGCCCTCAGCTTGTCGCTGCCCAGGGATTACAAAATCATCCAGGAATATCTATTCCACTGCGGGTTCTAGAGGTGTCGCAACCTCAATCAACTCAAAGATATTACATATATGGGACCATGTATACCAATATACCTTTCAATGCAGCAAATCCGACTGATGTTTATTTGGACGAACATGATCCTCTTAACACGTTCCTAAACTGTCTTCCACCCGGACTTTGGGCGACTGATACCCTGCTCAGCCCCGCAGGCTCCAATATCTCCGCAGATTGTAGTTGGATACAGAGCATCACATCTAATAACCTTAACATCTCCGGAATTGCTCTGAAGGGCGCTGTGAACATTGCTCGTCAGGTAGCAGAGGTTACTGAAATTACATCCTCTATTTCAACCAGTAACCGCACGTTAAGCTTCTCTACTTCCTCGACGTACAACACAATGATTGCAGGTAGCAAGACAAATCCCGAGTTCGGAGATGCCTTTTACTCAGGTTACAATCTGCTCGTCCTTGGACTCTCGTCTGTAACTTCTTCAGACACTACTATAACGACCCCGAATGCTTTCACATTAGGGACGCTCTTGCAGCTTTTTGGCCCTCATTGGCTCCAAAAAGCAGGCCAAGTATTGGATTTACCTGGATTTGAGTCTTCCTTGAAATTTGTCCTCGACGTTGGAGCAAAATCAACACGGAATGGTCTATTCTTCCAAGCCGAGAAACACTTCTCAACATGGTTACGTCTGCAGTTCAAAGTCGCCGATGACTCTCTCCAAGATTTCAAGAATAGGATCCAAACTCGTCTCAACTTCCTCGGCCCTATTTCGCTTAGTGACGCTTGTGTGATTTGTCAAAAGCGACTCAAAAGCGAATGGAGAAATGATTCATGCACATATAGTCTAGCGTCATTCGTCTGCATCGAAGCCACTGTAACGATCCGCTCAATGTCTATGAAAATATTTCTCGAATTTGGCTCAGAGATTACCAAGCTTATCATTCGATTTGATGAGCCGAAATCTATCGGCGACGCCTTTGATTGGTTGGCGAGTGCTCTTGGTTTAGAAGGCAGTCCCGCGGATCTCCTACCTGTCACCAAGTCTGTTTTCATACGTCAAGTGTCAATTTCAATGGGCGGTTTGGCTGCTGATGGGGCTTTCGATATCAGAGATGTTGTGAAAACGATTGTCCTGGAGGTGGATTGTTTTGACGCTGCCTTCTTCGTGGAGGTTTCTTGGCCGAGCTTCCGACTCAACGCCTATCTGTGGACTGACGTAACTGATGAAGACCAGCCTGGGATGGTGCCTTGGTGGGAGCCATACCAATCGATTGAACCGTCTCAACTAGATGCAATATCGAAAGGCGTAGGCTTGAAGAACTTCTTGCCGGATTCTATGCAAAATCTAGACATACCTCCAGCCGTTGATTTCCAGGTTGTGGAAGCAAATTTTACTGCTTCAAAGGATGGAGATAAGCCCATGGATTTACTATTTGAGGCTCAGCTCTGCTCTAAGCTCGATGACTCTGGAGGGTTGCCTTGGCTGGATTTCGACACCCTAGACATGATCGCCACGCGCACTGCAACTGGTGTTGGCAATGAAACATCCTATGACGTTGGTATTTCTACAGTCATCTACCTCACACCGCGTGATTTTGATCCCGACAAGGAAGACTCCTTTGCTGCGAAAGTAAGAGTGTCGGTCGATGTGACAGACGGGCAATGGACTGTGGCTGCTGCTACAGAGGACATCAGTTTTGCTACTATCTACAGCCTTTTCGATTCTGATGCTTCTGAACATGTAATGGACATATTAGAGCACTTTGAAATACCTCGCTTGGAATTTCAATTCGACTATAGCCCCGATAAGTCGTTCCAGCTCACTCTCGACGGCGCTCTTAGAATCTACACTCTGGAGTTGGACATGGCGTATTTCTATGACTCGTCTAGCAAGTCATGGAGCTTCCAAGCGCAACTTGGAGTGGTAGCCCCTGAAGCCAAAATAACAATCGCCGACATCATTCGAGAATTTGACTCGAGTGTTGCAGATGTTTTGGATGAAGTGGAATTCGTCAAAAGCATTGCGGTACCTGCCATAAATGCCGATGCGGAAGATTTCGATTCCGCCCCGATTCAATTCTACATGTCCCACACTCCCGACGCTATTATCATGTGGTTTCAAATCGAGATTGATACTGATATTGGAGCCTTTACGTTTCTTTTCACGCAGTATAAGCCTATTCCCAAGGCAGATTCATCCGGGAAAACGCCCACTACAAGACCTAGCGCAAAGAGATTGATCCGCGTTAGACTTGATCAATTGCCTACGTTACCTAATATCCCGATTGTGGGCTCCATCGGACAGCCGGTTGATTCTGTATCCTACATGTACGTCCAGGATTCCGATGGTGTTGCCTCAAATGCTTCTGCGGCAGGCTTCACTCGGCAAGAAGTTGACGTGATCAACGGCGTAAGTATATCTTAATCTCATGACAAATTAAGTTGTTGACTGGAGAATTCTGACTTATCTTGCAGACACTTCAATCGTGGAATGAAATAAAATTCAGAGACACACAATCCAACCTACCCGTGAACCAGAGTTCTGGCAGTGGTACCAGCAGTAGCACTACTGAGAAACCGGATTATGTGCTTCTACAAGGGCATCATTTCATTGTGGTGACAGATGATGTTGTCATTTTGGACCACAAGTTCGGAGGGTCCTCGTCTACTGCTTCCGATGGGGCTCCGTCAAATCCTCAGAAAGCTCAAGGGGCTGTTATTCGACGAGCAGCTGCAGGACCGATTGTGAAACGAGACGCGGTCCCACCGACAGCCCAGGCTACAGAGGAAGACTCGGGGGCTACTATGGGAGCTAGCAAACGAAGCTTTCCTGGTATTCCCATCACCATCACCAATGTAAGGATGTCTTCTAATCTCATGCCACGCATGCTAACGCTACGTTAGTTTGGTATACAAGTGAAGGACAAAAAGGTTTACTTTCTCATTGACGCAAAAGTGAGTTTCTTTGCTATTATCCTGCTCCATACTGGGTGTAATAACTTGCTGGATTCTGAGTACGCCTCAAACCACGTGATGACTATGGTTGCTGTCCGCACATACCGTTTGAGCTTGATAGTATGATTCTAGAGGAGCAGTGTCCAGGATGCAGCGGAAGTCAAAACTATCGGCTGCATAACCTTCCAATGTCGAACGTGCAGGGAAAACGGAGCCCGAATCCAACAAATTATTACACTCATTACACTCTAATAGGCTAACCTTCTGATAGATCCTACTTGGCCCAATCGAACTTACTCTTGAGGGATTTGGCATTGGAATACCACTTGATATCAGCTTCAGTCATCTTGCCGATGCAATTGATAGATTTGATATCAAGCTTTCAGGTGTAGGAGTGTATTTCAACGCCCCTCCTGTAATGATAGCTGGATGCTTCATCCATGTCGACAACCCTGATTATGAGGCCTACAGAGGTGGACTAGCTGTCAGTATTCTGCCCTATACGCTTCTTGCAGTCGGGGCCTATCAGCATACCAAGAGACCTAAGGACTTCAAATCCGTGTTTGTGTTTGCTAGGTTGGATGGACCACTATTCACCCTAGAATTTGCCGAAGTCTCCGGCGTCGAGGCCGGATTTGGTTATAATTATGACCTTATCTTGCCAACTGCATCGAATATTCAGGACTTCCCTCTGGTGCATGGTCCAGAGTCTACAAATAATCCAATGGATCTCCTCTCCAGCAAGCCCGAAGATAAGTCAAGCTTTGTGAACTGGAGTCCAGCGAAAGAAAACTCGTTGTGGTTTGCTATCGGTATGAAAGTCGATGCATTTCAAGTCCTCACAATTGATGCAGCTGCGATTGTAAGTTTTGCAGCTGACGATGTGAAGATTGCGCTTGTTGCAATTGCTTCGGCTAGTATGCCACCCTCAGCTGGGAAAGAGAAGCCGCCAGAAGCATTCGTATATGTTGAGCTTGGAATTGTTGCCAGCCTCGACATCATGGGTGGCTCGTTGATGGTGTCTGCTCAGCTTACACCCAACTCCTACATCTTGGCTCCAGATTGTCATCTGACAGGAGGCGCTGCGTTGTGCTACTGGTTTGGGAAAAATGAAAATGCCGGAGATTGGGTGTTCACAGTCGGCGGATACCATCCGGCCTTCAGCAAACCAAAGTATTATCCAGACGTTCCTCGCCTTGGTATCTCCTGGAATCTTAGCGACGTTCTCACGGTTCGTGGAGAGTCCTACTTCGCCATATGCCCCAAGGCTTGTATGGGCGGTGGACGATTACTTGCAACATTCAACTCTGGCCCCATCTATGCATCTTTCGAAGCCTGGGCGTCTTTTCTCATCAACTTCAAGCCCTTCTTCTTCATCGCTGATATCGGAGTCAACGTAACCGTCGGCTGCAACATCGACTTCTGGATCGTCCATATCCATGTCCATGCTGAGTTGGGCGCATCACTTCATCTCCAAGGCCCGCCTTTCGGAGGTGTGGCGCATGTCCACTTTTGGGTCATGGGCTTCGACGTTTACTTCGGAGATCAAAACAATACTCCCGATCCTTTGGTTTGGAATGGTGACCCGAATCACAGTTTCTTGCCTTTGGTCAAGCAGCCGGGCCCAGGAAGCGATGCAAACAATACTGCCATGGCCGTCATTGCTATCGAGAAGGGCTCTGCCGATGAGAAGTCCGCGAACACCAATCGTGATACAGGTGATAAGTGGTTTGTGCGTGCTGGATCCCTTCAATTCCGAATCGAGACCAAATTCCCGATCGATAGCATGGGATATGGAGATGGCGTCAAGCAACTTGACTCTACTAAGTTGAAACCGCCGGTGCCAACAACGGATCCTATATATGGGCGACCGATGCAGCTCGATAACTCTTTCGCTTCTACATTGACGGTAAAGATCGATGCCCCTGGTGACCCACCAACCTTAGACAACGATACAACGAATCCGTGGCTTGTGACACCAGTCATTCGGGCTCTGCCCAAGGCTTTATGGGCTAAATGTAAGTACTATCCTGCTTTATACTTATAACCACGCTAATTAAAAACTCAGATGACCGCAAACAAGACCCCTTAAAGGCCGGCAACTCAATCGACACTCTCCTCAACTCCAACACGGCCGCCGACTCAACCATTAACCATCTCTGCGGCTTCACGTTTAAAGCCCCAGACCCCCAACTACCAGAATGGTCGTTCCCAGAATTCAACGCCCTCGCCGCGATGCAAGAAGGCGTCTTCCAAGACGGCATCACCGACGAAACCGTGAAACCCAAGCGCCAGAACCCCATCCTGGGTCCCCCAACCGACGTCGACGAGCGCCCTGTACTCAAACCAACACCTGACCCGCAAACGAGCGATCTCCCAGAACCAAAGAAGCCAGATCTCGTAGTGCCGGATCCTGCTGACCCGAGTAAGACGACTTTGGATCCAGGACCTAGTTTTGATGAGATTGAGGGTGTTTGGGCTGCTGTCGATAATACGGTGGCGCAGACGGTGGCGGATGCTTGGATGGATCTTTTTGATTGGGATGCCGTTTTGGGTGCGGGGCCTTGGTTGAAGGCGGATAAGCCTGTGGGGCTGATGGGTGATGCGAAGACTTTTGAGACGTATTACTTGGAGGCGCCGTGGTTGACTGAGGGTGTGGTGGATGTTGCTCCAGTTGCTGGGGCTTAAGGTGTAAATTGATAGTGATTGTGACATGTGCTGAGCTTGTAGTTTTCCTTCTGATCTACTGAGGGAGGAAGTCGACCTTTTCCAGACGTCTAATCTTCTATACTAAGCGCAGCCCTCCTTATTATTACTAGGTTTCTTAAATAACTAGTTGTAGAATTAGTGAAGTCAACTAAATTTGAAAAGTAAAATTAGTAAATTGCATGGTTAGTGGCTTATGAACTTGCTGAAATCTACTATTCCCAATCTCCGGAATTAGTAGTTCCAAGGGTTAACTATCCTCTAAATTTGTAAAGTTCACTATTTTAAGAAAGTAGAAATAGTAGCTTTTACTTAGAATGTTTCTTAGCTATACCTTAAACTACTAATTCCCAAAAACCGTATCAATGGTTTCCACTTATAACCCCTTCAGCCTATCTTACAAACTACTATTACTGGCAAGTGGTAATAGTACAATGTTCTGTCTTCCCATCAATGAACGTTACTGATTCAACCAACTATGAAGCCCGGCCTGCCCCCTATGTAATTGATATCCCCTTAACACTATCAAACAAATCATTCTCCCTCACCAACACTCCCCTATTCAAACTCTCCTTATCCACACTCTCAATCCCACTCAAATGCAACGTCAACTCCAGATCCCCCTTCAGACTCTTCAACACATGACACACACCGCCCTCCCCACCCAGCGCTAGGCCGTACACGTACGGTCTCCCTATCAAAACACACTGCGCCCCTAACGCCAACGCCTTCACGATATCCGCTCCACATCTCACCCCACTATCAAAGAAAATAGTCAACTGATCTCCCACCGCATCCACAATATGTGGTAGCATGCCCAAACTACTAGTTCCCCCATCTTGCTGCCTTCCTCCATGATTACTAACCACGATCCCCTGAACACCGACTTCGACAGCTTTCTTCGCGTCGGCGATGGTTTGAATCCCTTTCAGAACGATCGGACCATCCCAGTGCTCTTGCAAGAACTTGATATCCTCCCATCCATGACTTTTACCCGGGAAGATGGTCCGCGTCCACTCGGCGGCAGCGGCACCGACGTCTTGCTCGATCTCCTTCCCATGCTTCTTCTTGAACTCCCTCCTGAATACTGGATCTGAGAACCCCAAGGCGACGCCGATCTGATCTGCGCGGAGGAAGGGATTAAATCCATTATCCATATCCTCGGGCCTCCAGCCCAGAATATACGTATCCAGCGTAACAAAAAGCGCCGTGTATCCAGCCTTCTTCGCGCGCCGAAGCAGAGAAACCGTAATCTCGTCCTGCGCACGTGAAGGCCAGTAAAGTTGATACCACCTCTGACCGCCCCCATTCGCCTCCGCCACATCCTCAATACTAGTACTAGAAGCCGTAGACAAGATATACGGCACGCCCTCCTTCTCCGCCGCCCTCGCAGCCGCAACCTCCCCCTCCGGATTGAAAATCCTCAAAACCCCGACCGGCGCCATCGCAATCGGAAACTGCAATTTCTCGCCCAAGACCTCCGTC